>PVKY010012479.1:0-11501 GCA_004027775.1 Bradypus variegatus | reverse complement strand
CAATCCATGCTTGGTGGCCTTTCCCGTACTTGCAGGACTTGATCTCAGCACAGAACCGTGCAGCCTGCTTGCATGGTAAGCAGATCAGAAGCCCTCCTGAAGTCTCCGGGCAGGTCCCCTGCGTGAGGTTGAAAATGTTCCCACAGGCTTTGCTCACAGTGGCCATGTTGGCCAGGACAGGGAGGTTGTAGATGACGAACGACACCTTGTTCCTCTGCTGCTTGGCCAGGTTCTGCGCGTGGTCCAGGATCCCGAAGCCCATGATGTTGGTGGCTGTGTGGGCACTGAACACATACATGAGCCCTGCAGCTGCTCTGTTGAACTTCGCCATATTCATCATTGCTTCCCGGTATGCCAGCTGTACCTCTTCCCGGGTGACCACTGCTTTAATTTTATTCCATTTTTCAGGGATGTCCAGCCACTGGTGCACGGCCACGGCCACCTGTGTGCCCAGGGGCTTGGTCAGAAGGAGCACATCTCCTGGCACCGCGTTATGTGGCATGATGAACTCGTTGGGCCGGCAGACAGTCGTAGCGACTCCCCCTAAAACAATCCAGGGGTTGAATACTGTTTGGCCACCTGTTACTGATGTCCCTGCTTCCTCTCCCGTGTCTTTAAACCCATGTATAATTAGGGGCATCACTTTACGCCTTTCCGTGTCTGTCATCTCATTGCTGATCCCAAGGAGCATGAGCATGTTGTCACAGTCCGTGACCCCCACTGCGTAGAGGCCGCTGAGGACACTGGCACAGGCTATCCTGCCCATCATGTAAGGGTCGCCCACCACAGGGTAAACGTATTCGGTAGCCTGCACCAAAGAGAGGCCACCCTGCCTCAGCGGGATGACGCACGTGTCCATCCCAGTGCTCAGCCTCGGCATAACTGCTCCCCGGAACTGCTCATCTTCTCGGAAGTGCTTCTCTTGCAAGGGTTCCAGCAATTTCTGCAAGACATCTTGGGGCACTTACTAGCCCTTACTCTTCAGCTCAGTAAACCTGGTCAGCCGGAAGTTCTTGTCTAATTTCTGACTTTCTGGTTTAAAGGATTCCGGTACCGACATGGTTCTCTGGTGTACACACCTCAAGATTAGCACCTTCCCCTTTCTTTCCGAATCTGCGCGTTGGTTTACAGATCGACCCGCTCGCCTTCCGGCTCTCTCTGCTCGTCAGGCGACGGCGCTCCCACAATGCACCGGGCCGGGCGCCGCCAGAACCAAAGCGCTGCCTCCCGGCCGGGTGAGAAGCATAGACAGCAGTTGAGGGGCGTGCAGCGTGGGGCGCGGGGCTGGCGGCGGGTCGTGGAGCCGAGAAGCCCCAGCCTGGGCCTCAGCCACCTTCAGCGCCTGATGGTCCGGGCCAACCCGTTCGGTGAGTCGGCGCGACCTTCCAAGGTTTTAAAGGTCCTTGGTTTCCTCATCCGTGTGGTTAAATAATGTTTACATGAGATTTACCCGAAATCAAGCAAAACTGAACCACACATTGGAAAGTTCATGAAAACCGAAAGAGGTTGACAGCCCATGGTCCTAGCCCCCTAAAATTATTTAAGAGGCTGTAGTAGAAGTCAAATTTCCAGATGATCAACTGAAAAAGTTAGAGTTTCAGTCTTCTCTGTACATGCTTTAGGAACTGAAGCAAGTTTAAGGAGTCTGAACTATGACTTATGGAGTCAAACAGTTCAGTGTCTGTCTCTCTCTCATAAGATTTTAGGTATCATAAAATTAATCAAGTCTTCGGAAATTAGGAATTGATGGGTGATTATAAGTATTTACCTTATTGAGGTATTTATCACCATCTAAGCTACCTTCCCATGATAGTTAGAAGCCTGCATTCCTATAGTATGAAACAGAAGTCTATCTGTATTGGGGAAGGGAATCATGTTAAGGTCCTGAAGAAATAGGGAGCAGATTTAAAACTCTTTTAACAGAGCAGCTTATACCTTCATTCAGTGTATCTCGAACTCTGGAAGGTTATCTGAATCACTTGGTGAACTTGGTAAAATTATAAAGGCATGGGCCCTACCTTCCTTCAGGAGCCTGGGCCTCTGTATAGTTTATTAGCTCTCTACTTAGTTCTGATACACACCTACGTTCGGAAACCACTGTCTTAGGTTATCAGATAGATTAGGGTAGATGATCACTCTATTTAATCAGGGAATCCTGACTGGAAGGGGGTGAATTTCTTCAAAGCATTTAAGTTGCCTCTCCCTTTCATTGAACTAGAAAGCACTTCCAACCAGAGATTGTTGACAAAAGTCCATGTGAGAAGCTTTGTCAGTTCTTGATTTTTTTGCCTGGTCAGGATTCTAAGAAAAGAATGGATTGCACCTGCAAAAATAAGTTGGCCTCAATTCCCTCTTTATTAGGAGTCCCTTAGTCCAATGTTTCTCAAACTTTAACACACAAACAGATCACCTGGAGCTGTTGTTAAAATTCATATTCTGATTCAGTAGGTCTGGGTGGGGTCTGGGATTCTTCAGTTCCAACAAGCTCCCAGCTGATGCCAATGCTGCTGGTCTGAAGATCACACCTTGAGAAGCAAGATGCCAGCTTTGGTTCTCAGTGTTGGCTGCGTTCCAGGGAAGTTTTAAAAAATACTGATACCCAGGCGTTACCCCTAGAGATTCTGATTTTATGACTTAATTGATATGGATATTGCCTGCCCAGATAGCAAGAGGTTTAAAAGCTCCCCAGGTGACTCTCATGTGCAGCAAATACATCTCCTGATTTTCAAGAGATGACTATAAAGTGGTTCTTTGATTCACGTCTCTCAGGCTACAATATCCACTATGAGAAGATATTTCAGGGCGGTGGTTTTCAAATCTTAACCCCTTAATTGATGCCCTGCCATGAGGAAGTTTTCATCAGAAGTGATGAAATGAGAAAAATGAAGATAATATAGTGAATTTCACAGAGCTAAGTTAATGTTCTTCACACCACTTTTTGGTGTTAAAAATGTTCATTTATTAAATGAGAGTAATAGTGTATTAATACATATTTGTTTCGTTGTTTTTCATGCCCTTAATTTGCTAAACAAAGAGTTGGCAACTTTATGTTGATCTCTTTCGCTCTCTTTTTTTGTTTTTTTTTTGAAATTTTGCCAGTTCATGAAATCTGAAAATCTGGGAACCAAGGTTGTAAGAAAAATCTGAAAAAATCTGAAAGTCTAGAAACTATTGTTATAGGACAATGGCTTTCAGTCTCTAATTCTCTCATCTCTGGGGGCAAGGAGTTTTATCAGGGGTCCTTGAATTTTATAAGAACCAAAAGTTTTCTATAGACTGAGTAAGTGATATGTCTCAAGCATAAAAGTGGGACTAATTCTCCAAATACATATGATGATTAAAGTACAAATTTATAAAGACTTTGTTGAATACATACTAGCTTTAAGTTTTCAGGCATTCTCATGCATTTAGTAATGTCCTCTGCTTTTTGATCCCCTCCTGTGAATTAGACATTTTGCTTTACATTTTATAAATGTTATCTCATGCAATCCTCACAGTAACCCAGTGTGGTAGACATTGCTATTCCCATTTTACAGAGGAAGAAACTAAAGCAAAGAGAGATTAAGTAACATGCCCAAAGTCACACAGCTAGTAAGTTATGGAGGCAGAATTAGAACCCAACACAAAATTAGTCTATTATATAGTATAACTGTTATCATGAGGGGCTTTCCAAAATTTTTTTGCCATTGAAAAGACTTCCAGCTTTTAAATTTAAGGCTATCCATGCTGTTTTTGTAAGGCTGAAGCATTAGGGGAGGGACCACCATCACTCTGACATTTAAGGAGAACTTAAAATCTGGATTTCAAGTTCCTCTTCCAGATTTTTATCATCTGACAATTTGAGGCAATGTGTTGTAATGTCAAGAACATAGACTTTTTTAAAATTCAGTTTTGTTGAGATATATTCACATACCATGCAATTATCCAAAGTGTACAATCAGTTCATAGTAGCATCATATAGTTGTGCATTCATCACCCCAATCTATTTTTTGAGCATTTTCCTTGTACCAGAAAAAGTAAAAATAAGAATAAAAAATAAAACTAAAAAAGAACACCCAAATCATCCTTCCCCAACCCTATTTTTCATTTAGCTTTTGTCCCCATTTTTCTACTCGTCCATCCATACATTAGATAAAGGGAGTGTGATCCACAAGGCTTTCACTATCACACTGTCACCCCTTGTAAGCTACATTGCTATACAGTCATCTTCAAGAGTCAAGGCTACTGGGTTGCAGTTTGATAGTTTCAGGTATTTACTTCTAGCTATCCCAATGCATTAAAACCTAAAAAGGGTTATCTATATAGTTCATAAGAATGCCAACCAGAGTGACCTCTCGACTCCATTTGGAATCTCTCAGCCACTGAAACTTTATTTCATTTCATTCTGCATCCCCCTTTTGGTCAAGAAGATATTCTCAATCCCACAATGCCAGGTCCAGATTCATTCCCAGGAGTCATGTCCTGTGTTGCCAGGGAGATTTACACCCCTGGGAGTCAGGTCCCACAGAGGGGGGAGGGCAGTGAGTTCACCCACCAAGTTGGCTTAGCTAGAGAGAGAAGACCACATCTGAGCAACAAGGAGGTACTCAGGGGGAGACTCTTAGGCACAATTATAAGCAGGTTTACCCTCTCCTTTGCAGTGACAAGCTTCATAAGGGTAAGTCCCGAGATAGAGGACTTGGCACCCCTGCCAGTTCTCAATATTTGTGAGAACATCAGCAACAATCCAGGTGAGGAAGCACAACACCTCTGCATTATCCCCCAGCAGCTCAGGAGGGCCCTGCATATATATTTTTATCCTCTGTCCAAATTTCTTTGGAATGTGTCACTATTTCACACTAACCTATGCAAACCTACCAGCTCTCACTTCCTATTAATAGTTCCATGTAATTATGATATTTGAACAAACTGTATAAGTTAAATTGTTTAGGCAATATAGATCCTGCACCAAATAAACATCTCTTTCCTTGGTCTCACATGGAATTTGAAGTTTTAAAACACAGTCAGTATCGTCCTTTACCCTTTGGCCCAATTTGCCCTAGTCTTAACCACATCTGCTTCATTCATATCTCTAATTGAAGTCTGGACTCTTTTTCAGCTTTTTTAAACCGTTGCTATATGTGCTAATACTGACATTCATATATGCCAAGTTTTAGCTCTGAGTTTCAGGTGTCACACAGATACACAAAGAAGAAAATAGACTTTTGAGTTCAGCTGACTTTTGTTTGAATATGAGTTCCTCCAATTTAATTAGCTGTGTGACTCCAAGAAAATCACTTAACCTCTCTGAATCAAAGGCCCTTCAGCTATAGAATAAGAACAATACCCATCCTTCTCTGTGTTGTTTGAATACATGGCCATGATTTGATTTGGCTTCCTTCCTTGGTGGATTTTTTTGTGCTGTATGGTAGGAAGCAGTTGCTGCCTTTTTCAGAGTTGCTGATAGCTACACAGAGTGCAGTGACAAAGGCCACAATGCCTTCTCGGCTTCAGTCCCTACCAGAGTTCACTGCTGGCTGTAACCATTCAGGTCCACTGAGAAGGAGACTCCGAGACTGAATTAGATGTGCAAGAGATTTATTGAAAGAAACATCTGTGACAGATTAAGGAAAGGAAAAGCAGCAGTAGACAGACTGTGATGCAGGTCTGAACCCTGTGAAAAGAGAGGGGGAAGTAAGGAGGATTGGGTAGGAGGAGCCTCCGATGGCTGTACAGCTCTGAGAAAGTCTCAGCCAGGCCAATGGAGAGCTCCAGAGCAAAGACTGCCCATCAGAAAAGTCTCACATCAGCAGGAATGGCCCAGCTCTAGTCCTCCAGCTATGCTCAGTCACTGGCTGTTGACGAGCCTGGAGAGTGTGACCTCGGCAGGAATGCTGCAGTAGATCCTGAAGGTGTGGCTGCTGGAGGCTGTAGCTCACAGCACTCCTGGAAGCAGGTTCTCTGTTGAAGGGAGGGCCTGATGACACCTTCCCATGGCTATAACACTGGTACTTTCAATTTTATAATGAATATTTTTTTTCTGTGAGATGATGCAAAAGAAAATTAACTGCATGCCAAGCCATGAATGTTTCTCTGTATATCTCGTTTTTGGTCTTGTCACTTTTAACTGAACCAATTGTCATTTATCAATTGTCACTCATTGTCATGTCCGCTGGGCCCATGATTTATTTCTTATCTCTGTAAAAAATAGTAAAATCACTGGATTAGACATGAGTAGAACAAAATCTAGCTTCTGTAATGACTACATGTTAAATACCAGCTTTTACATGTCATGTTATGTAGTTAAATTGTAACTCTGTAAAAATTCTAATTTATTAGCATTTCTCATTGCTATTTAAGATAACATTAAAGAAGGAATTATTAAGCATAATTAACTTAGATTATCTTTTCTTGGTTTGTCATAGTGTGTTGTCTAGCATGACAGATGCAGTGTTGGCTCGAGTGTATAAACAATCAGATCTGGACATCCTGGCTAAAGAAGCATCAATCCCAATCATCAATGGACTGTCAGATTTGTTCCATCCTATCCAGATCCTGGCTGATTACCTCACACTCCAGGTTAGCTGATTTCTTTGCCATAAACAAGAGCAAAATCAACAAATAGCTCCTAACTAGCTTTAAATGGAACCATTTACTTAAATGATGTTATTGGTGTTTTGTTTTGTTTTCAAATATCATTTCAACAAATAATCACAGCATATGTGTACATGTTAGATATCCAGGGGATAAAAGGTATACTTGAAAACAGACCATAAGGTCCTTCTTCTCTCAACCCTACTCCCAACACCTTTTAGCCCCTTTCTCATCCCCTGTTCTTTCAATCACTTTGCTTCTGGTGCCATATTTAACACAACTGATGAATAGGGGATGCTGGAGCTTATGTCTGGCCTGCTATCCCAGAATTTGCCCTGTAGGCAGAAGCAGCTTGCAGTTAGTTAAAGTAGTGGAAGAAACAATTAAGTCAAGAGAGGATTGTGAAAAGATGGTGGAGAAAGAAGCTTCAAGAATCAGTCCTTCCAACAACTGTTAAACAGGCAGGAATTATCTGGATCAACTATTTTGAAACTCCAGAATCTAGTAGAACACTGTACAGCATCCAGGAAAGAATAGGAAGAAGAGGCTGGTAAATCACGGCAAATACCAGTGAATTATACTCTCCATGCAGTCTCATTGCAGGCAGCAGTGGGGTCCTCAACCTCAGTCCCTGGTGCAGCTTGCTGGTGGCAGTGTAGAATATAAAGACCTAGATCCCCAAGTTCCAGGGCTATGCAGTCTGATCACTGATCTCTGCTTTCAGTTAGGTACTTTAGATTGCTGGGGACATAGATCTGATGGCAGCCATTATTCCAACCTGCCCCAGACAGAAGTGGCAGAGGAGACTTTGAGACAATATACTTCCTCAGAACTACAGAAAACAATTAAAGGACCGTGTTTACTGGGCAAGGGCCAAATCAAGAAAACATAGCTTCAGAGAACCATAGGAGAAGCTCCTGGCACCCTTCCTGCCCCTTCTCTCATCTCCTCTCCAGGCAGTTTAGAGCTGGCCAGCACTTACTGAAGTTAAATTGGCATCAGATAAAAAAATAATTGTTATATATTTAGCATGTTAAATTACAACCCCATGGTAACCACAAAGAAAATATATGAAAATATATCCAGAAAGAAATAAGAATGGACTCAATACGGTACAATAAAAAAAATCAAAGAAATATGAAAATAGGCATTACCGGAAGAACTGATGGTCAAAAACATGTAAGACTTGCAAAGATTAAATAGCAAAATGGAAGAAGAAAGTCCTGTGCATTATTAGTAATTACTTTAAATGTAAATGGATTAAACTCTCCAGTCAAAAGGCAGAGATTGGCAGAAAGGATTAAAAAGCATGAACCATCTATATGCTGTTTGCAAGAAACTTGTCTTAAATTCAAAGACATACACATGTTGAAAGTGATGGAAAAACATATATCCCATGCAAGTAGTAACCAGAAGAGAGCAGAGGTAGCTATACTAAGATCAGATTAAATCAAAAGCTGTTACAAGGGAAAGAAGGTCATTCTATACTGATAAAAGGGTCAATTCAACAAGAAAACATGACAATTATAAATATATATGTACTTATCAGTAGAGCCTCAAAATATACGAAGCAAATATTGACAGATTTGAAGGGAGAAATAATTCAACATTAATAATAGGAGACTTTGATACACCACTTTCAGTAATGGATAGAACATCTAGATAGAAGAGCAGTCAATAAATAGAAGACTTGAATGATGCTCCAAGCCATCTAGAACTAACAGACATACACAGAACATTTCACCCAATAGCATCAGAATACACATTCTTCTGTAGTGCACATGGATCCTTCTCCAGGATGGACCATACATTGGGTCACAAAACAAGTCTCAATAAGTTAAAAAATATCTAATTCATGCGATGTATCTTCTCTAAACACAGTGGAATGAAAGTAGAGATCAATAACAGAGGTAGAAAAGGAAAATTCACAAATATGTGGAAATTAACATACTCTTAAACAACCAATGGGTCAAAGGAAATTGTGAGGAAAATTAGGAAATATCTTGAGGCAAATAAAAATGAAAACACAGCATTTCAAAATCTATGGGATGCACCAAAGGCATTGCTGAGAGGGAAATTTATAACCCTAAATACTTAAATTAAAAAAGAAGAAAGATATCCAATCAGAGACCTAACATCAACACTGGAGATCTACAAAAAGAAGTGTAAACTGAACTCAAAGTGAATGGAAAGAAGGAAATAACAAAGATTCGACTGGGGATAAATGAAATACAGTAAAAAAAAACAACAATAGAATCAACAAAACCAAAGTTGGTTCGTTGAAAAGTTCGATAAAATTGACAAAGCTATAGAAAGACTGACAGATCTGTTGGATCCGCGGTGAAAGGGACACTGCTGCGCATCATCGGAGCCAACTGGCCAGTTGTGGGCTGGGCGGACTGGCCGAACTCCCTCTCGTGCCGTCGGGTTGGTCCGGGAGGGTCCAGGCACCGCCCAGACGGGGAGCCCGCCGGAAGCGCCGACTGGCCCGGACCCCGTGCCGCAAACCGGTGGCGTCATGAGACACCTGCCCTACTTCTGCCGTGGCCAAGTGGTGTGGGGCTTCTGTCGCGGCTCCAAGCGGCTGGGCATCCCCACTGCTAACTTTCCTGAGCAAGTGGTAGATAATCTTCCAGCTGGTATATCCACCGGCATTTATTATGGTTGGGCCAGTGTTGGAAGTGGAGATGTCCATAAGATGGTGGTGAGCATAGGATGGAACCCATACTACAAGAATACAAAAATGTCCATGGAAACTCACATTATACATACCTTCAAAGACGACTTCTACGGGGAAGTGCTCAATGTGGCCATTGTTGGCTACATCGGACCAGAAAAGAATTTTGATTCTTTAGAGTCACTTATTTCAGAAATTCAAGGTGATACTGAGGAAGCTAAGAAGCAACTAGAATTAATGGAACATTTGAAACTTAAAGACAATTTCTTCCAGGTTCCTAAAAGCAAAATAATGAATGGCCACTGCTGATAAATCATCTTATTTATTCATTCACTGTTTTCTAGTATTTGTATTTCACTGCTCATAACTACTCACTCTCATATTGGCTATATTTTAAAATTCAATCATTTTCCTATAGCTGTGAATTAGTTTAAACAGTGCAATGTAATTACTATATTTGTGCTTCAGCTGTTAAATCCATCATGCCACAGTACTAAAAAGATTTCATTTAAAAATCAAGATTCTTTTTTATGTTATATGTTGATTAAAAACTCTTTCAAAGCTTTCTAAAATGCACCACTTATAAAGGTCTTAGACTTCTTATGAAAATAAAGCATATGTAAGTGTGGGTGAAGGCCATGTCACTAGTTTGAGATGAGACATAATGATTTCTTGTGGTAAAATACCAGTATGTTTGTATGTACTTGTATATAGCAAGTGCTGCTAAACAGAGCAGGCTTGTAGAAGTAAATGCATTAAACAGGTTTGGTAGTCTATTATAAACCTAAGAGGAAAAATCCAGACTCTGTATTTTTGATAATTGTGCATTGATATTTTTTCACATTAATATACTTTATTATAGACATTAAGACTTGTGAAATTTCGTTTATTTCCTTCATGAGGTGGAATCATTGTACTCGGTTCCATTTTTACATAGACCTACCTAAATTTTAAATTGTCTTGCCTTCCTCCTTCCACTACTTTTTTTGTTTGTATTTTAAGAGAAAGACAAATAAATGTTTTTCAAATCTATAATCCTCATTTTTGTGTCGGATAACACTTTTCTCCTTTTTAAAAGGAGATAGTCTTGTTCTTCAGCATTTTTCTTGAGTGGTACTTTTTTCCTTTAAACAACTGTCAGTATCGAGTTTTTAATTTTGTTTTTTTTTTCGTTTAGATTAGCTTACAACTGTACACTCACTAGAGATTGACTCTATCTTTACCATTCCATCCTTTCACTATATGAACAGTAATGGCCATGTGTATCTGCATTGCATTTTTAGGAGAAAAATAGCTTCTTTAGGTTTCAAGATTTAATTGAGCATATAATGTATGCCAGTTTCTTAAAGAACATAAAAATCCTTGGGATTCCCCTCCCCTGAAAATATTTAAGAGCCAGTTCAACTAGGAAAGAGCTTGAAAGTTATTTATTTTTCATGTGATTATGTGCCTGAGAAAAATATTACCTCTGTAGTTGTGTATGTTCAATGCCAGTCTAAGGAATTCCTGTAGCTTGGGGGAAAAGCATAAATAAGAAAATTCTAGTTAAATAATCTTTTCCTTCCTGCTAACTATGTGATCTCTGACTATTTGAGTTCTTTTTGTTTATGTAAGCAAAAATTTGAAATTGAATTTTGGGAAATTAAGGCTACAGATTGCTTTGGTCCCCTGAATGAAATAGTCATTGCATCATTGTTCTCTTTAGCACTGATTTGCTGGAAAGGAGGGGCAGTTTATAGAACATTCTGAAGATGAATAATAACTCATCATAAATCAGTTTTCCCTAATCTGTATAAACGAGTTAGAATAAAGTAAATAGAAAAACATCAAAAGTCACATCAATTAGGGGGAAACATGGATAAGTTCAGTTGGTTGTATTTTAATTTATGGTGTATGACTTCATGGAAAACCAGTTTGTGGCATTTTTCATTTCTTTATAAAAATATTTTAAAAATATAATTTAACATTAAAAATAAAATACTTGAACAAAAGATGCCTCAATTATCTGTGCTTTTATGAAGCAGAGTTAAACATGCAAAGTATAAAAACAGATTTGTGTTTATTTTGTTTGACTGTTTTGCTGCTAATTATGTCCTCATAAGTATATGAAAGTTCTTTGATATTTTATTGTTGCCTTGTGTTTTTTAAATAGCTATTGCTTTTGAAAATCTGAGTATCAACATTTTCAAAAATTTTATATGAAGTATTTATGTATTTTAAGAAATTACAGTAGTACCATTTTGATTAGTCT
>PVKY010012478.1:0-11504 GCA_004027775.1 Bradypus variegatus | reverse complement strand
AGTTGTTTAGTTCTTTTCCATTTATGAATTCAAAGAGAAAAGCCCTTGCCATGGTTTTAATCTCTGACCTCCTTGACTTGGTGTCTCTGCTGACCCTGCTCTGGGCTCTGGCTGGAGGATCCGAGTTGCAGGTCCTCTCCGACCTTCCTACCCACCCTGGGCTAACTGGAGCCCCAGCCTTGTTCCACCAACAGTGGGAGGTGTGCAGCGTTACAGCTGGCTTCTAGCATCAATCATGCCCGTAAAGCATTTTCCAATATGAGACAGAAGAAACTAGGGTCACTCGGTCTGGCCTGATTGACCTGAACAGATTTAAGGAGGTTTTATTATAAGAACCCAAAAAACTACTTGATGCCACCCTCTCCCTGCATGGCTGGGGAGGGGGATGGAGGGCCAAGGCCTCCGCAGTTGAGGGTGCTAGATCACAGAGGAGGGCAGAGGCTACTTTAGTCCTCCTTGCCTCCCAGAGCTGGGCTTCTTGTGAGGAGCTTCCCTGGGCTGTAGGGGGTCAACGTGGACACTGTGGGGGATTCCAGCTTCACTCGGTCTAGGAGGGTCTTCTTGAGAGCAGCTGGGGAGATCTTTTCTTGGTCAGCCATGGATTGCAGCTCTCTGCAGAGCCCCAGGGTGGGGGGTGAAAGAGAAAGACAATAAACCGTTGAGTCAGGGTTTCATGAAGGCTTTCCCATCCACATAATCCCCTGCCATCATCAACCTGACACTACCAAAAATTAGAGCCCCCAAACCAAATATCAACACCAACCTCGCAGGCTTCTGAAAAGTGCTAGTTAACTAAATATGGGTTTGCTTTATTTATCTCACTCAATCCAAACGAGATATGGAGTTCTAAGGGGTATCTGTGATCATCCATGAACAGAGTATGTGAAAATGTCATAGGTTTGAGTTACAGACTTGAGGTCGAATCCTGCCTCCATCTCTTATTGGGCAAACTGTCTGTCTCTGAGACTCCCTGATCTATGAATCAAAGCTAATCCTGGCTATCAGAATTGTGGTGAGAATTAAATGAAATAATGACTGCAACCCTTAGCTAAAAACTCTAATAAATTAATGATGGTTTTTAACAGAGTATGGACTCCAACACTGCTAACAGGACCCAAGACAGCAGATTCTGCAAGATGGCACCAATCCAGACCATGGGCCAGCCAGGAGTGGGGGGCTTGGGGCACAGAAGGAAAGCAGCTGGACCCACCGTGTTCGGATACAAGAGGCCTCAACTGCGTTGATAAGCAAAGAGCGGAAGCCCCCACTCTCCAGAAAGTGCAAGGCATGGATGGTAGCCCCCCCAGGGGAGCAGACGTTGTCTTTGAGCTGGCCTGGGTGCTGCTCTGAATCCAACAGCATCTTGGCGGCTCCCTGTGGCAGAAAAGGAACATTAGAGGAGAAAGGTGCAGGTGAGCCTTGGGACAAGCTTCCCCAAGCCCAATGCTCCTCCCCAATCACTTTCCCAGCTTTCCAATGAACCCTGGCCCCCAGCTCAGTCATCCCCAAGAACCTCAGTACCCCAGGAGAGATACTGACCAGCAAGGCCTGGGCCCCTAATCGGACTGCCAAGCGCCGTGGGAGGCCCATCTTCACCCCACCATCAGCCAACGCATCCAGGGCCATGAATGCCTGTAAAGAGAATCACTGAGCTCTGTGCAGTAGGCTGGGGGCTCAAGGGGACTCCCCAGGGTCTGCTTTTTCTTATGACTGGAACTAGCTCCAAGAAGTCAGCTTCCTCTACCAGCCAGCCAGGCCCAGAGACAGGCAACACCCTCCCCACCTCCTCTCCTGCAGCCCAGCTGGACTGCCAGCCATCCCGTTTTGCTCCCACTGTTCCCAGAAAGGTTAAGTGAGCATGAGGGCCTCACATAGGCAGGACCGCTGCCACTGAGCCCTGTGACAGCGTCAATCAGGTCCTCCTCCACCTCCGTGCAAAAGCCCACGCTGCTCATGAGCTGCTCCAGGAGCTGCCCGTCCTCCACCAGCGCATGGGTGCCTGTGGCGTATACTGTGGCACCCTCCCGCACCACCACAGGTGTGTTGGTCATGCAGCGAATCACCTTGGGGGCCGGCTGGAATGCCATCAGCTTCTGGGATAAAAAAGATGGCCAAGTGAGTAGCCAGGGAACAGTTCTCTACTGGCTCCCACCAACACACTGCCACACTCGAGCCACCTGCCCCTCACCCAGGGGTATCAGGGCTGAGGTGGGCACCTTCTCCACAGAGCTGATGGTGACACCGGCTGCACAGGAGACCACGATGTGCCTGGCCTTGACATCGGCCCCAATCTCATCCAGGATGAAGGGGATGATGTGTGGCTTCACGGCTAGGAACAGGACATCGCTGTGCCGCACCGTCTCCTTGTTGCTGCGGGTCAGGTTCACTCCCATCTTCTGTAGGAGAACAATGCCCAGGTTCCCAGTGCTGGGGCAGCCTAAGCCCAGGCCCTCAGAAAGAGCAGGTGAACCTCTCCCTGCCAAGCCCACTCTGCCAGCTGCAGCCTGGAATTCTCTTCCTATTCCCTCAGGGTTCTGCCTTTATCCCAACTTGCATGAAGTTTTCCATTGTTGCTACTGGGAAAATGAGCACAGGAGCTGGGCATGACAAGCTTCTCCATGATAACCAGAAAGTGGCTCTTTCCCCATCCCCCAAGTCCTCTGGCATCCAAGGGACCCCTCTGCAAAGTAAGAAGCCTCCAAGACTGGAAAATGGCAAAGGCAAAGCAGAAGGTGAAATACAGGCACTCAGTGGTCAGTCCCTATCCCAACCCTGGCCACTTATTCATCAAACCACATGGTCTCCACGTGGTCCATGGGTTTGCCAGAGGACACCCTTCCCTCTAGGACTCCAAACTGAGATGCAGAGTCACCAGTGCTAGGAGCACCAGCCCATCCTAGGCACAGACTCTGCTGTCACTTACCTCCTTTGCCATCCTCTGTCATGCTAGAAGATTTGGGATACTGTTTTCATAGAGTGGGGCAGCTCACTCATCAGGTTCTTTCCCAACATGCTCATTCACCCCTCATGACAACAGAGTAGCTAGCTATTGTCTCCATTTTATAAACAAGGAAACTTTGCCTCAGAGTGGCTGAATACTTTAAGGTCACACAGCTATGCAGTAGAGAAAAAACAGTATTTATTGGGTACCTACTATGTGCCAGGTACTCTTGTAAGTGCTTTTGATACATAATTACCTCATTTAATCCTCCCACTGTCTGGATTTGAACCAGAGTCTGTCTGTCTTTCTGAGGACTCCCACCCACTAAGCTTCCCCAAAGAAAGTGCAAGATCTTTGACGGTGGGGAAATCATCGCCAGTCAATGATCAGCACAGGGGCTCAAGGGCCAGCCAGGCACAGGCATCTCAGGCCGTCTTCTCCTGGGCCTTCACCCACGTCCCTAAACTGCTCTGACCCACCTACCCTGAGTGCAGACACCGTAGGCAGGTCCATCTCCGGGGAGCTGGCTATTATCTTGTGAGCGGACAGGATGCCTGAAAAGACAGGGCTTTTCAATTGGGAGTTACGGCCCATCCCCTTCCCATGCTTTCCCTGGGAAAGCAGAATCAAAACCCCTAACCCCTCAAACAGTGCCAGCCTCCCTCTCCCCCTCAAACCCCTTACCCGGACACAAGAGTAACTCGAAGCCCTGACAAGAATCTTAATTACCCCACCAGCTGCAAATTCCACATTCACTCATTTATTCTCAAGGTGGGTAGAACCGTTCACAGACTAGGCCTAGGGACCGCCGGCGTATCCCCCTCCCGCCTCCACGCCCTTACCTGCGGCCGTGAAGCCCCGCGCCAGCGCACAGGCCAGCTGGCCCGCGCCGATGAAGCCCACGCTCATGATCCCAAGCCCGGAGTCTCCTGGGTGGCGGCAGGAACCCGCTCAGCCGGGCCCGGCGATGCCACTAGGAGAGACGGAAAGTGCCGGGGGCCCAGCAGGTAGCGCGTCCGAGGACGCCGGATCCGGGGAGTTCCGGGCAGTTTCCACGACCCGGAGTTCAGCAGGCTCTGAGACCCGAGCACAGGAATCCTCGGGAGGACTTCACCCACGCCCAAGACTTCTTCCCAACCGTCTGCTGATACGCGGGCAGCAGATCAAGCCTCACAACCCCAAACCCCGAAGCTGGGTGCCATATGGCCGAGTCCCAACCGAGCGCCCAGTCCGCGGCCCGGAACACAGCATAGACCAATCCGCGGCCGGGCCTGGGCTGTGGGCCCGCCTCCTCGTCACCCGACTGGCGGGCGGTTCCTCTGACGCGACCCCCGGAAGTCGGGGTTGTGGCCCGCCGCCGCCCGCCCTTTTCGACTACGCCCCTGCGGCCCCTCCGCGGTCGCCTTCCAGAGCTCGCTCGGGCCTCTTTTCAGGCGCTAGCTACCGACCCTTGCTTGTTGCTAAGAAGAATTCTTCAGTTTGCCGATTTGAGATGAATGGTACTCTCCCCTGGTGCGGGTTCAAGCAAGGGAGCCTGTGGGTTCCAAGGCAGGAGCCCCGGGATTGGCGGGGATAGAGTCGCGGCGCCTCGCTTTCTCCTCGGGCTGATGCGGAGAGGCAGAGGCGGCCGCGGTTTATTCACTTGAATTTGCATGGTTCTTGGGAATTTGTTTTCTTAACTAGACTGCAAGTAGGATCAGTTCTGTTTAAGAAAGTATCGGCTGCCTGGGGCCTGGGTAAAATATAAGTAGGTCCACGTTTCCCACTGTCATCCTGCCGCCACTGCTTTAAAAAGCTCCACGAAAGTGTTGTGTGTTTGGAGAAGGACAGAGGTGACAGTAGCATGTTATTGTGAGAATAACTAACAGTGCTGAATGGTGTGTGAGCGTGGTGGAAAGGGGAAGTTGAGTCATGTATGTCACTAGAAGGAAAGTGGGAGGTTAAAACATGGGAATGTGTAATACAGTGAATCTTATAGTGGACAATGTCTGGTTAACTGAACAAATAACAAAGTTCTTTCATGCACTAGAGTGGATGTACGACACTAATATAAGGAGTTGACAATAAGGGGGATTATGGGAAAGTTTTTACCTATTGCAAACTATGGACTATAGTTAACAGTAATATCTTTGTACTCTTTCATCAGCAGTAACAAATGTACCACACCAATACTATCGGTCAGTAATATGGGGGTGGGGGCGGTGGATAAGGAGTATGGGAGGATTAGGGTTTTCTTTTTTATTTTTATTTCTTTTCTAGAGTAATGAAAATGTTCTAAATTTGATCATGTGGTTGTATGCACAATCATGTGATGACACTGTGAGCCAGTGATTGTACACTTCGCATGGTTTCTGTGCTGTGTGAATGTGTCTCAATAAAATTGCATAAAAATATGATGTTTCCCATTTCCATCAGTAGTAAACATAAGTAAGGGGCCATGGGGGAATATAGTGACAGGGAAAAGCACTGAGGAAGGAGGTAGCATCATAGACAACTAGGCCAGGCCATTAGTTTCCCTCTGTCTCTGCCAGCTTTTCTACTGCCGTATCTGTTCTATCTGCACTCACTAAAGCTGTGAGATCCTAAATTGCATGAGAAATTGTTCTTTTATCAGATTCCAAGAGTAGTGGTGAAATAGGAGGAGGACTGGAAAAGCCTAAGAGAGGAGGTTGTGTTGGTGACCCCCAAGGCTCCATTGATGCCTAGTTGAGGCAGACAAAATAAGAGAGGGAATAGCAAAGGCACTTGGTCCCCCTAAGTTTTGGTGTGTGATCCACTGACCAGAAACTTTTTTTGTGTGTGTGGTACTTAGAGATCTATTGTATTTTCATTTCTAAAGTTTACAGTTTTTATGTACAAAATTTTGGTACATATTTTAATTGTAGGGAGTCCTATTTCATTCTCTCTTTTAATGAACCTGCTGACTTTATAGGCCTGTTCCCTTGGTGCTGTGGCCCCTGCCTGGTTCCCATGGTGATTGCATATGATGCCTGTGAAGTTCCATTGAGCTAAAGCGCTACATGGGTGAAATGAGGAGAGGAGAGGCCTCCCCACCCAACCACTTAGAAATCACCCTTGAGGAAGGTGTACTCAGATTGTATGTTAACAAGTCACATTGTATATAAACAATATGGTATGCAAAAAACAATTTTGTTTTAGGGTCATGAGATTATAGATGGTTTCTAATTCATTCAAAATTATCTTTAATGTTATTTCATCTTTTAAGTAAAAAAATTGTAATCATACCCTGCTTCTAATGTAATATGGATTATTGTTTCTATCAGGATCCTATTTTAAGGTCCATAGCCATAATTACTTGAAAGTCCTTTTTGCCATATAATGTCACATTCACAGGTTCCAGGAATTAGGGCAGGTTCTTTGCAGAGAATATGCCAATGGTTATGTTCGTGTGTCAACTTGGCCAGGTGATGGTGCCCAGGTGTCTGGTCAAGCAAGCACTGGCCTAACTATTGCTGCAAGGATGTTTGTGGATGGTTAATAAACCAGAAGGCTGGTTTATTGACTCATCAGTCAATTGATTGCATCTGTAGCTGATTATGTCAATGAAGGGTGTATATTCAGCAATGAGATAAGTCAGTCAGCTAGATAAGACTCTTAAGAGAGAAGAGAGAGAATTCTCACTTCTTCAGTCAGCCAGCCTCTCCTGGGGATTTCATTGAAGATCTTTATTGGAGTTGCCAGCTCACTGCCTGCCCTACAGAATTTGGACTCATGCACCCCCACAGTTGTGTGAGACACTTTTATAAAATCTTATATTTACAGATATCTCTGGTTAGTTCTGTTTCCCTAGAGAACCCTAACTAATATAGCACAGCATTACATTTTGAAATGAGGCAAAACGAATGCCACGCACATCTGGATTTTTTAGCTCACACTTATCCTGGTGTAAGCAGGTCCATCCTTGCCATTGATTGTACATTATTGGCTGGGAATCCACAGACCTTTTACAGACACAAATACATCACTGAGTAGCTGATAGAATTCTTCAGATAATATCTATATTCATCTTGTGGACAAAGCAACTGCATGCCCTGGTGCTCACAATACCCCAGTGGACAGGCTTCATTCTGATGTCTTATGGAGGTGATCTAGCCATTTACAAGTCAGAGCCATATCCTCTCCCCTGCCTCAAAAATAGTCCTGCCTTGTCCTCAAGACTTGGCTGCCCTTAGAATAGCTCAATTTTTTCCTTCCATTCTTCAGTTGGTATTAATTAGCTTTCTGAGTAAGAAATAGAGAGTACATGAACTTTATAATTTTTTCAATATTCAAGCATAAGGAAACCCAATTGATTGAGAAAGTAAATACAGAGAAATCTCTCACTTCTCCTTGCCAAGTGGTAGAGGAGGATTTTTCCCTATGGATCTCTGTGTTTTGAGCCCAGAGGGCTCCTAGTGCACTATCTGCTATGCCAGTGTTCTTCTACCACTCAACACGATCTGGGATGGACATGTGGTGGGAGACACGTTGGTACAGCAGATGGTGGACTTAAAAAACAAGAAATCTGTGGGGTGGTGGTTTGGAGCTGTGTACTCCAGAAAAACATGTTCTTAATCTTAGTCCATTTCAGTGAGTGTGAACCCACTGAAAAGACCTTTTTTTAAAAAAATGCAGTTTTATTGAGATATATTCACATGCCTTACAAACCATTTGAAGTATACAATCATTGGCTTATGGCATCATCACATAGTTGTGCATACATCCCCATGATCAATTTTAGTATATTTTCATTACTCCAGAAAAGAAATAAAAAAGAAAACCCAAATCCTCCCGTGCCTTTTTCCCCCTACTATTGATCCATAGTATTGGTGTGGTACATTTGTTACTGTTGATGAAAGAAAAATAATTACTGTTAACAATAGTCTATAGTTTTCAATAGGTATTATTTTCCCCATATAGCCCTCTATTATTAACTCCTTGTAATAGTGTCATACATTTGTTCTAGTTCATGAATGAACTTTTTTTTATATATTTGTACAATTAATCACAGACATTGTCCACCACAAGATTCACTATATTATACATTCCTATGTTTAACCTCCAACTTTCCTTCTGGTGACATACATGACTCTAAAGTTCCCCTTTCTACCACATTCACACACAATTAAGTACTGTTAATTATTCTCACAATAACCATCACCTCTATCCATTTCCAAACATTTAAGTTCAACCCAGTCAAACATATTAAGAAACCAGTTTCCATTCTTTAGCCTCATTCTATATCCTGGTAACCTATATTCTATATTTTATGTCTATAGGTTTACATATTATAATTAGTTCATATCAGTGAGATCATAATGATATTTGTCCTTTTGTGTCTGACATTTCACTTAACATGTCCTCAGAGTTCATCCACATTGTTGCTTGCTTCAGTACTTCCTTCTTACTGCTGAATAATATTCCAACATGTGTATTCCACCTTTTGTTTATCCATTCATCTGCTGGTGGACACCTGGGTTGCTTCCATCTTTTGGCAATCATGAATAGTGCCGCTATGAACATTGGTGTGCAAATGTCTGCTGTGTCCCTGCTTTCAGATCTTCTGGGTATATCCCAAATAGCGGGATTGCCAGGTCATAAGGCAACTCTATATTTAGCTTCTTGAGGAACGTTTTAATGAGGTTACTTCAGTCAAGGTGTGCCCAACTCAATCAGGATGGGGCTTAGTCCTATTACTGGAGTCCTTTAGAAGCAGAAAGAAATTCAGATGATAGAGAGAAAGCCACAAGAGGAGCAGCCAGAAGCTGAAGTCAACAGAACCCAGAAGAGAAGGGTGAGGTCAGGAGAGGCCACCATGTGCATTGCCTGGGACAGAAGATCACTGGCAGCCAGCCCCAGAATGCCAGTCTTCGGGAAGAAAGCATCACCTTGATGACACCTTGATTTGGACTTTCCCAAGCCTCTAAACTGTGAGCTACGCAAACCCTGAGGGCAGCTCTGTCAAGTTCTGAGCTTTGATTCAATCATTCTTTCATTCCAAAAATTTATTGAAAACCTAGTATGTGCCAGGCAGTGTTCTAAGCTCAGGGAAGGCAACTGTGAGCCAGAGAGAGCCCCTGCCCTCACCTCACATTTCTCTTTAGTAACCTCTCAGGAAGCCCCCCTTGTGTCCCACCTTCCCTCTGGTTTTCCTCGGGGACAATCCTCTTAGTTGGCCATGTAGCCGAACTGAAGAAGGCCTTTGGTGGCAGCGGCTGGGGAAGCTGCTGGGGACAAGTGCTGAGCGGTGCTGGGAGGGCCAGGAGGTCCTGGCAGAGGCCCAGGCTGTGCATTGAGAAGCCCCAGGCCAGGCTACTGGGAAGTCAAGCCAGGGGGTCCAGGGAGCTTGAAAGTCCCGAGGGCAACAGTTTGAAATCCAGAATGCATTCCCAGCTCCTCACATTTCCACATCCTGCATTACCATTTTCTCCACCTAATCATGAATATTGCACTATCCTCTTCAGCTTATCCCAGGTCAAGCAACTGTATTTTTTACCCGTGTCTTTTTAGATACATGGTCGTAACTGTCTTAATGGTTGTAATAGATGCCCCCTCTTTGTGCCTAATGAAAGCTTAATCTAAACTTAGTTATCACAGTCTTCTGTGCCCCCTAAAAGGGGGTCCTTAGTCAACCCCTTTCTTCAAATCATTAGTGTGATCTCATCCTGCATTATTGCTCCCATTTCTCCTATGTAAATGGTCTGGAAACCGAGACAGAGTGAAACATCACTTTTATTTTATTCGGTAGATTATCTACATAAAATTGCCGTTTCTGCTAAATAAAACAACATAAGTACAAGTGGTTTGTGGTGCTAAGTTCTCCTAAAATAGTGGGGAAATAACCTAAATATGCACAGGTAGTGCTCAGTCCTAGGAAAAGCAGGTAAGGGGAGGGGCTGTCTGATACTGGGGCAATGAGTCTTGGAGTTGAAGTCCAACTCCTTCCTAAGAGGAAATGGTGGCCCAATAGCTTCTGCACATGCTCGAAATCAAACGTAGTGGCCCCATCAGATCCAGAATCCAGGAGTCTAGATTTCCTGTCCTCTGCCCCAGGCCTGAAACCCTTATCCTCCTTCCTAGCACTCTCTCAGGACAAGAGGGACCTAGGTATGTTTACAAAAATACAGAATGGGTCAATATTTGGTGGGGGTGGGGAGGGGGGAGGGGTTCTTTTATAGACATACTCCTTGAGGCAATTCATCATGTAATGGAATAAATCAGTTCTATTTCCCCAGTTCTCATCATAGGGTTTTGCTGAATACTCAGTTGAGAATTTGCCAGAGAGAACCCCGCTGCTGACAGTCTATCCATTGCTCCGCCATATCATCTAGTAGTAGACCAGGATTTCTTACTGGAACTCAGCAGTCCTGAGTTGCAGTATTTACTCATTTAAGTGCTTAGGATGGGTAATGAACAGCAAGTACGGGAAATGGAAGAAAACAGGGCAAAGGTAAAATAGGGGCACTAAATTGGGGGAGGAGGTAACTTGCTAAACATAAAAGTAAGACCTACATTAAGACCTGCTTCTGTGCAGGTATCAAGTCAGAAGCCTCGGCGGCTACACTGGGCGCCTATGGCTCCAGCCTCCTCGGCACAGGAGCCCCGTCTGAGGCACAGCTGCACTTCTGCACCCGCATGTTGGGCAGGCTCACCACCTGGGGCCTGGTTCTGTCTCCCTCCTTGGTGGTGACAATCAAGGGCAGCGAGGCTGTCTCCGAGGTGATGCACTGCCGCGGCCCTGGAAATGGCCACTTGAAGGGCAGGGACTCCTGGGGCTGCTGGCAGGTGCCCACACACTCATAGGCCAGGAAACCTGGGGGCTCCAGGACCCAGTTCTGGGCCCACTTCATGCCCTGCAGGTCGATGTACATCTCCTGGCGGCAGCAGCGGGTGCTCTGGGTCTCAGGCGCCTCAAGGTCACAATCGCCCTGGGCTCTGTGGGGGCAAGGGTCAGAGGTCAGTTTGGAGGGTGCAGGTGAGGAGGCCCAGGGGGGCTTAGCACGGCATCTGGAAGGGACACTTATGATCTGTCTCTCAGGATGTTCCAAAAGCTGGATATGTGTGATAAAGAATGAATGAATAAATATACCCAAAACATAACTAACTGATCTTTACTGAGGGTCTCCTAAGAGATGAGGTAGGAATTTTATATATGTTGTCTAGTCATCATAATCACAGCAATCTGAAAAGCTGCCCGTTTTCAAAATAAGGTTGACACACACACACACACACACACACACCATGCTCTTGTAAATTCCACTCACCAGTTGTCACCAGCACCTACCCGTAGTCCTTCAGGTCCAGGGTGTGCAGCTCCAGCTGCGGCTCGCGCTGCCCGCCCGACGCCTCCTGGGAGGCGAAGCGCACCAGCCGGTGGGCGCTGGAGGCCGGCGGGCCCAGCTGCTCCCTCTGCACCGAGACCTGCAGGAGCAGCGGCTGCCTGGGGCGGCCCAGCTGCTGCCAGAAGTTCACCGCCTCGGTCACGTCGAAGGCCTTCCAGCCACTCTCGTGGATGGACACCAGCCTAGGACCAGAGACAGACGCCCGCGGTGAGGGGCGGGAC
>PVKY010012477.1:0-11505 GCA_004027775.1 Bradypus variegatus | reverse complement strand
AAAAAGGGAAAGAAAAGAAAAGAAAATGCTAATGAGTGTGATAACCAGTGTTTTGTAGCCTGGAGGATGGAGGGTGGCAGGGCCCCTCTCCAGTCTGTTATTGGGGCTCATGGGTAAAGCTGTATAGTAAGGCAACCCCAGGTTTATCTCTTCTTTGAATCTATTGTCATCTTAAAATTATTTTGGAAAAACTCTGCCATTAAATATGTTAACAGTTAGGGCCCTGGCTAGGATCCAGATATCTGAGGTGTGGCCCCTCTTCTGTACTGATCTGAAGCATGACCTTGGAGGTTCTAGAACAATCTACCTGGACTTAACTACTCAAAACAGACTCCTCCCCTCTTTGGGGAGAGGACAAAAGAGTCACGAGTTAGGGGTCATTTTGAGAATGTGAGAGTATATAATAAGATCAAAAGCAAGAGATGGTGTCTGTGTACACCGGGGACATTGGCTCTTCTCATTGGGTGACCATGAGCCTCCCTCAGTGACTTTCTGGGTAACAACATAAATGGGAGAAGCCCTAAACTGTTTACTCAACTTCCCCTCTCTTTGTTCTGTCACTTCTACTCACCTACTGTGCTCTCCTTTTTGAGTTTTTCCAGGCCCAAAATGATCTTTTCATCTCCCTCAGAATTGTAAACTCTTGTCTTTATGTCTAATTTAGGATTTTCTTTACGATACTTCTTGGATTGTTGTCTTTTGTTTGTGACAGAAGCACTTGGAAGCAAATGAATTTACAGCCTCTTCCTCCCCTACCTTCTAAGGAAGGTGAGTCCCCACCAAAGATCCTGGTTTTAACTAACTCAAGAATATCTAAAGAAATGGGAGAATAGGAGCCCAGAGCGTGGCCCAAGAGTGGAGGGTAAAGAGAGGCAAAGAAGGAGAGGAGGAGGGCAGGCCTAAGACGGCTGCTCTGGGAGTAATAATTTGGAGAAAAGAGAAACCTTGGAAAAGGATTCTTAGAAAGTTTTGCTTTTGATGTGAGATTCAGCTCCTGCCTTTATCTTCTCACACTCACCCTTCAGAATCCGTTGACAAGAACCTTCAGTGTTGTTCTCTGTATGTGTGTGTATTTTGATGCAGCCATGAGCGGAGACTGACTTTAAGGTAAAAACAAGACAGCCTAGATACATTCAAATTTATAGTGTTATAGAAATTCTCCTACATAACCTTTCATATGTGCATGTCTTGCCCCTCTGTGTTACCCTCTTCTTGAAGATAATCATTTGAGGCTAGACAGTTATTCTCTGTGTCTACCATCTTGACTACCAAGATGTCTTCCATGGCCTTACATATGATAAGTAGTCAATAAAGATTTCATTTCTTGATTGACAGAATAATCATTTTTGCAATGATTATATATAATTTGGTAAAGTAAGGAGCCAATATTTTAAAATTCGGAAGAATCAAGCACTTTTAAAACCAGTAGAGTTACAGCCCATTGACATAGTCTTATAAATGCTAATATTTGGTTGAGACTTTTTGAAAAGACACTCTAATGGTTCAGCAGGCTTAACTGTGTGCATGTTATTCTTGGAAGGAAAGGTTTAGTGCTTAGACTTATGCCAAAGAAAACACGTGCTTATAAGCCCCTGTATGCAACCAACATCAGTATTTTCCAGGCAAACGGTACACAGCCAACAGGGCAGCCTCTGAAATGACCTTGCTTTGGGATTTGGAAGGTTGTCTTAAGGGAAATAAGCTGTAGATTAAGAGGATTCTGAGCAGTGTGCTGATAAATCCCTAACAACTGGCTTTCCAGTAAAAACAAAACAAAACAAACAAACAAACAAACAAAAACACCGCTCTGCAGCATTTGCCAATTCCCGTGGAGTAAATATTCTTACCATGGCTGATTTCAGGCTACCAACGTGACATCACCTGAGGGCAGCTCGATACTGATGTGAACATCCAAAGAGCAAGTCCACCAGCCGCAGAGGAAGGTGCTGTTAGTTTGTATTCCAAGAAACATTTGGCTGAGACTCAGAAAAGTTGCCTGAGGCATGGAGAATTTTCTTAAGTATTACAGAAAGAATAAAAATATAGGATAAAAATATAAGGCCAGTCAACCAACTAATAAAATATGCCCACTTACCTTTATTGTATCTGCAAGGGGCTCTGGAATTTCATTAGCCCACTAGGCTAATGGGAGTATACCAGGAGAGGCAGAGCACCAGAATGTATAGACAGTTAAAGACTTTAGAGGTCATTCAATAACTCCTGGGAGACATGAGATTATATCCTTATAAGCACAGATCAAGGAATATGCTAGCATCTGAATTTAAGCCAATTGTCTGAAGGTTTCCCCTCTGCTGGGCCCAAATCCTTCTGCATCTGATATTCCACTAGTACTTGCTTCTGCTACTTGTTTCCAACAGGGCCTAACGAAAATAAGCTAAGCCGTGCAGGTTTGGTGACCCACAAATCTGGGAACAAGCTTAAAACAATTGAGAGTTTTTATAGGTCAATGTAATTTGTCTTTTAAAGCAGTCCATTTCTAGGATTTGTATCGCAAGTGGTGTGTGTGTGTGTGTGCAGACGTGCCCCTGCTCACCTGTCTGCCATCCCCATGCCCGGCCACCACCCCTACCCCCACCTCCAAGCCAATAAGCCAATCCCTGTATCTGTCTCTGGGCCAGGGGACTTACGAAGGGTTCCTCTTCTTCGCGGCAGGCTGACACTCTTCTAATTAGTTAGTGGAAATACCTACTCTAAAAGGTCATACATGCCCCATTGCTAGAACAGATGCACAATAATTTCTGTAAGAACTACAAAAAGGCTTCCAGGTTTGAGTGTAAACCTGGAAAAGGTGCAGAAAAATACCCTTTCCCTTTAAGGCTGAAGGGACCACGGACTGAGCTGGATTTGGGGAGAGAGCAGTACTTCCCACGCTCATACTAATCCGCCTCTCCAGTGACCTCTGGTTCCCCACGCCTGGACGTCTGACCTTGACCCAGAACTTTGTTGGGTTTTCAGAATTCAGCCTCTCCAAAGAGCCGGGTTTGTGGAGCTCTGAACAAAGTATTAGTCACATCAAATAGACTTCTACTGTAGAGGTCACTTTATGTCTCATTGAATGATGCAAAAACTGTCAGCCTTGCATCGATAGAATGATCCAGAGCCTTCTACCTCTGACACTGGAACAAACAGATATTCTGTGGAGGAGTTTAGTGGTTCTTTTTAATTCTAACCATGAAAGGTTAAGGATATATATATATACTAATTCTTTGATAACCAATTTGGTTCTATATTCCATTTATCTAACTAAACTTTTTTGACCTATTTTTCAGCCAAAATGGACCATATCAGCCAAATTTTTACACTCTCTATATAAAATAGAAATTCTTTGTCAGTCTAGCCTTTAAAACTTTGAGAGTACTTAGCTAAGATTTAATAAAATTTACTTAATTGAATAAAAATAAAGCCTATGGGCATAGTTTCATAAATGCTAATCATGACTCTTCTTTCAGCTATATCAAAAAGTTCACAATTTCATAGCTACTTGTCTGATTATTTCTTTTATTGCGCTTTTATTTCTATTTATGCTTTTGCCTTAAACTCTATTTTGCCTGATTTTAATATTGTATTCCACCTGTCTTTTTAAATTTGGTTAGTAAATACTACCTGGTGTATCTTTTTTATTTCTTTATTCTCTACATATTGGTATCATTTTGTTTTAGATGTATCCCTTTTAAACAGCATGTGTGTGGATATTTTTTTATTCATCCCAAAAGCCTTTGTCTTAAGTTAAGGGGTAGATGTAATCTATAATGGTAATTAGTCTTATATTTGAACTAGTATCTACTTCTAACATGGTGTTTTATTTTATCATCCCTTTTTGCTGCTTCTTTATTTCCCTCTTCCTATCTTCTGTTGAACTGATTAGATTTTCTAGATCCCCAACTTTTGTCTTTCTTGGGAAGTTTGAAAACTAAAGGTTCTATTATATTGTTTTAGTAATTACACTTAAAAATGTAAAGTACACATAAACTGTAAATTTAGTATATTTAATAGGATTTCTTAAAAATTAAAATCATACTCCCTTGTCAGTTGTTTCTATTTTATACTCTGTTGCTAATTACATTTACCAATATATTTTATTAATTCCTGTATTGGTTGTTTTTCTCTATCCCATGTCCTTCCTTTAGGTTTCCTTTCTTCTTGATGAGATACTACCTTTAACAGTAAAGGTCTGTACTTGGTAAACTCTCTTTGTCTTTTTATGTCTGAAAATGTCTCTATTTTATATTCACCCTTGAATGATAATCTAGATGGGTGAAATTTGTTTCCGTCAGTATTTTGAAGCTTTTAATCTTTTGTTCTCTGGCATCGTTTGTTGGAGAGATGTCTTTCTTATTGTCATGCCTTTGTCAGTAATCTGTCTTTTCTCCCTGGTAATTTCCATGCTTTTCTTTTTCTTTCCGATATTTTACATTTTCACTCTGGATGTGTCAAGTCAGAGATTTATTTTCACTTATCTTTCTTAGTACTTGATAGGTACCTTCAATCTAAGTACACAACTTTGTCCAATTCTGGAAAGTTTTTCGCTGTTATCTTTTCTAATGTTGTTTTTCTGCTATCCCTGTTAATTTATTCTTCTGAAACTCCAAATGACATTTGTTGGAGCCTAGCAGTTGATCCACCATGTGACTGAAATTCTCTTCCATATTTTTATCCTGGTCTCTCAGTGCTGCATTCCAAGGTAATTCTTCAGCTCTATCCTGCAGTTCATTGATTCTCTCTTTATGTCCAGTTTATTGTTTATTAAACTTTTAATTTCGATAACAAGATTTTTTATTTCCAAAGTTTCAATTTGATTCTTAAACATACCTACATGATCTTGTTTCATTTCTGCCTTTTTTTGTTTCACCATTTCTTGTTCTTTTTAATGAATATTATGCCTACATTTATCTCTTTGACCATTACAAACCTACCTAAGTTAATGTATTTTTCAGACTCATATAATATTTTAATACTTGTACTTAAATCATTTTGATCATTGATTTTGTTTTCTTTCCCAGCAATTTTAGAAACCAAATTTTAGAAACCAAAAAACCTTTGAAAACCAATAGATGTGCAGGATCATTTTGAGATGTTCAGTTTGGATTGGTTCTTTGCCTTGCTTTTTTACTTCTCTCCTTCCTCTGTGCACCCAGCTCCCATCTCCTAGCTCTGGAATGGCCCATCATCCACAGCCTGGCCCCCTGCTGGGTGACGGCCTTATGTTGTTTTCAGGGCTCCTTTTATCTCAGTTGCAGTCTCCCAGCCAACAGGAGATTCCCGTGAAGCCCCTCCTTGTCCCACTGTTTCTGAATTCTCCCACCTCCCTGGACCTACAACTTTCTTTAAGCTGTAGCCTGCTCACAGCCGTTTTGCAGTTTCCTCTCTTAAGGGGTGGGTGAGCTCCGCCCCGCCCCAGGCTTAAGCCCCGCCCCTGGCACTCGCCCCCAGCCTGGGGTGGGTGGCTTCAGCCTTCTTTGCCCTCCAGGAGCCAAACCAGCCCTGCCCCTGCCTGCTTGCTGTCCCAAGGATCACGGGGGTCGGGAGCCTAATTGCTATTTCACGTTGCACTTCCATTTCCAGCCTAGGAGAGGTTTCTGTTACGTCTGAAGCCAGCTCTGGTTATTTGCTTTCTTCTTTCGTTATTTTATCAGTCATTGTTCTGCGCTTAGAGAACGGGGAGTACTTCACAGCTGAATTTACTGCACCCTCGTGTCCATTACAGTACTAATTAGCATTCAGTGAGCATTTATGAACCAGGCATTGTGCTAAGTCTTTTCATAACCTACCTCATTTATCCTAAAAGCACTTCAAGAGGGTGCGTGCAATTCTGTCTTCATTTTATGTAAGAGGAAATCAACACTCTCTAGAGTTTAAATAACTTGTCCACTGACAAGTATCCTGCTAAGTGGCAAAATGGGATAAAAATCCAGGAGTGTCTGACTTCAAAGCCTGAGCTCTCGACCTTGAGAGAATAAGGATAAGTTACTGTCTCCTGATGATGATCTGGCCTTCCTTCCTTAGAAGGAAGAAGGGCTTTGAGCTAAGATTCCAGGGTTCTGGTTTCTCATTAAAGTTCTTTTACTAACTACCAGAATGATCTCGACAAGCACTGAAACAACCTGAGTATTTCTCTATAAAATAGCTATTACCACTCAATCAATGGATTCAAAACCTCTTAAAAATATGAAATATTGCATATATTTCTATTTCTATCTTGACTTCACCTTCCTTCCAAGAAGTGTCACAAGCAAAGTTTGTATTATTTTCCCTGAATATATTGCCTGACACTTGCCCACGCTAGAGCTCATTTGCTATTTCTCTACCCACTCGTGAAACCTCATGAGACCTTACAGTGGCTCATCCCTGTCAAGTTTGACATTTCGCTTCCATCTTTAATTTTGGAGCTCCCACTGTGTGTTCTCCAATCCTAATCACCTATACAACTATGAAATAAACTCTTAGCATTTTCCCATCTGGGGAAGTAGCTGTTTTCCTCTACCTTTCGATTCCTATTAAGTCAGTCCTTTATCTGTAGCAGATCAAAAGTGACTCCCACTTCCACCTCAGGTAGCGGTAAATCTTTTAACTATTCCACGGCTTTCAGCAACATTCCTTCTCTTATCAGGGAGGAAACACCATATCGAAGCAAGACCAGATTATGGCGGCAAGTCCAGCCTCTCTGGCAGCCACTAGTGGCAGGAGCCTGAGCCAGTTTCTTTGTATCCCTAGGCTGCAATTTTCTCATCTATAAAGTGAAGATAACATTTCAGTCCTAAAGGAAGGATGTGACAATTTTATAAGATCGAGGATAGCGAGTGCCAAGTGGAGAATCTGGCTCAGATAGGCTGCCCATAAATACAAATTATCCTTATCAGTATTTGAAGCCCCAAGTCATCTATGGGCAGCAAAATTGTGAAAAAGCACATGTTGACTACATTAACTCTGTTCCAGTGATGCAAATAACTTGCTTCTCTTTTTCATTTTTATTGAACTGTCAGGTTCAATAAAGCAGCAACAAGCCCCAAGTTTTGATGTCGATAGATAATGATGACTCATTTCAAACCCCAACAAACTTGAGGGCCTCGTTCTCCGCATAAGCACTGGTCCCTTTTAAGGCTGCTCTGCAGTGTTTAAAAGGAGAGAAATGTAGGATCCAAGTAAATATGGTGAGGGGCACCAAAGCCTGCCAAAGTGCCCATCCCAAGCCCCGGGACCCCCAGTGGTTTCTTTATGAACCACATACACGTGGTGCCTGGAATGTGCTGTGTAGCTAAATGCAAATCTATCCCTGAGAAGTCACGTTCTGTGGGAATTTACACTCATTTGCAATCATTGTCCATAACCTAGTACTAGGCAGAGCGAGTTTTAACTTGAATAGAACTTTGGGGAAATGTCTGGCCTCAGTAAATACAAGTGTTTTGGTGATCAGCTCATGAAGGAAAGCAGAACTAACTGGGGGAGGAGGCGGAGGGGTGGAGGGGTGGGGATGTGGGGGAGAGAGGGGGGAAGACAAACAGTGGAGAGGGGAGCAGCAATTCAGCCTCTTCACTGTCTCCACCAACCTTGCTCACCTAGAAATTTCTCTGTCACCACATATGTGTGCTACCTTGCTAACCGCACATTCCCAGCAAGTTGCATTGTTGTCATTGGATAGTATAAGAAGTAGAATCATTTCTTGTGTGAGAAAAGGAGACAAAATTTCAGGCTGTGCTTTCATAACTGTCTATATTTGTTTGCTCACTAGATTTCTCTCCTAGTCATTGAGTCATGTCTTCCCAGTACACAAACCTTAAAACTTTCTTTTCTTTTCTGTCAGGAAGTTGACGTATTCTTAGCTTAACATTTCCTAATAATGTGTTCAAAGGGCACATTTAAAATATATGAAATGTATGTGAAGTAAAGTCATTGAGAGCTAGAAATATTACAAGCCTTAAGCTAGCAGGCTGGTTTAATAAAGAACCACAAGACCCCATAGAATAAGAAGTCACACTGAAGTTGTGGACAAATTCCTTCTCATATACCTGAATTCCAGAACTTTCAGTTGATGCCCTGGGGAACAGTCTAGCCAAATTGCTTCAAAGCTGTTTTTTACCACTTAAATAAAAATGTGCCATATGGAATAAATAGCACCTAATTCAAAATATGATGACTTCATACTTATTATAGCTGCCTTTTATGCCTCTTTGAGCCTGGCCTAGTATGGAAATTTCCAGTAACTTCTTGAAAGGCCAACATCTCTCTGCTCTGCACTTACTGTTATTTCTCAAATGTTTGTGAAACCATCAAGCTATCACACCTCAGGGAATTTCCTTCAGTGAAATGAAATTTATTTTTCTAGAACCCCGGAACATGTGCAAAAGTAGGAATTTTGTGTAGCTCTAGGGGAAAAGTGTCCTGGTATTGGTATGCAGCATTGAAAACAGCCTGTCCTCCAAATAAAGACATGGATAACAATAAGATAAAAGCTGGAGCTTCCCAGTCAAATGTTGCCCTCAGCTAAACACCTGTAACTTTCGTTAATAGAATGCAACCCCTAGAAGAGTCTGAGGAATCATCATCAGATGTCACTGTGACCTTCCCAGGCTCCTAAGAACTGTATCGGATCAGAGGCAGCCCCTGTGGGGCCGAAAGCCACCGTGGAGAGACCCGTGAGTTCCCGGAAGCCTTGGGTTCTCAGGGCCTCGTTTCCGCTTGTCTTTGCTGAGCAGATGTGCAGCGCAGCTCCTTCCTCAGCACACGCACGCACACCACGTACAAAGCAGACCTGACCGGCCGTGGGGGGACCGTGAGGAAAGGGCACGTATTCCATGAACTTCTAGTCACACAGTGCCCCATGTTACATGTCCCTGTTCTTACATATCCTCGTCACCACCCTTTGGCAACCCTCCAGCCACCTCCTGCTCCTAGAAGGCTTCTCGCTGACCCTCTCCCCACGCATGACCAGTGCCCTCTGCTCATTCCCAGGCCCCGGGTTCCCTGGGCTGTCCCGAGTTGGAATTCGTCCCTCCTGTTTGCAGATCGGCTCCACCCTCTCCCTGTCTACACAGACGGCAGCACCACCAAGTCACAGGAACCCACTTCCTAAAGAGGGCACCGTGCTTCTAAACACCTTTGTCCCGTTAAATAATAGTACACGTCTTCCAAGGGTCTTGGTGTATTAATTTTGTAAACATTGTACACCTATTTCACTGGTTGTCGGAGACTGTCATGTATTTTTGCAGCTTGTATCGCTTCAGTCTCACATTTTATTGACATGACTAACAAAGGTATTTGCTCCCCAAATGGAAATTTTGGAGAATGGTGCATTCACTCTCTCGCAACTCGATTAGTCGTTAAGTAGACTGCAACAAATCCAAGAGTAATTCTCCGTCCTGTTTGTGTTGCCGTAAAGCTTTCTTAAGTCCTCTGAATAAACGTGGGGTCTCCTGTGGCTTCAAGAAGCTTAGAAAAACACTTGGTCCCATATGTGAGAAGCAGGGAACTGCTGTTAATTAACGCCCACCTGTGTGCTGGGTTTTGGCATCTATCAGAGCATTAAAGTCAGTGCATTGTTAGTTTTGAAAAATGCTTCAGAATTATAAGTTCAGTACCTATTCAGGATACATTTGTGGCACTGTGTTTTGTATCAAGTAGCTTTGTAAAAATAAAGTGTCCCCCATTTAATGGTTATTTTCCTTTCATTCTGGGATTCACCCTTTATGCAGCTTTTCAAGGATCAGGACTGATGTTGAATGTCAAACACTTCCATGGACGACTGTTAATTGGTGGGAAAAAAAAATCCAAGTTGCCAAAACCTACTATGGCTTTAGCAGCATTTAAAAATGAATGTGAATTTTATTAATCACCATGTTTCTTAGGTTAGCCACGCAGGCTCTGTGCACTGGATTGGCAGGAGAGGCCTCTCTGTAGACATGAGATGCTGCCGTGGGGAGATCAGAGGCCTCACGAGTGCAGAGGTCTAGAGGTGAGAATGAAGCTGGAAGGTTGAAAGGCAAGACGGGATACCAGCGTGGCTGGGCTGTAATGAGCCAGACTGATGCTCAAAGGGCCAGCAGAGATGGGGCTCTGCAGGGTTTTGACAGCAAGGCAAGAAGACTGGCCTTTGTGGTGAGTGTAATGGGAAACTATGCAGGGATGGAGCCAGAAGTGTACCGGTGATCTCATTTAGGCTTTCAGAAGATCACTCCAGCTGCCGTGAGGAGGGAGATCTTAGGGGCAAAGGAGAAAGCAGGAGGCCTAGTGGACAGTGAGAATGGGACAGAGGATGGGAAAGAGATGTGCGCCATCCGCACGGGCAGTGCACAGCTGTGACAACAGTGCCCGCGTGTGCAAGGGCCCGAGGTTGTCAACGTGTCTAGTTGGATGTGTATGTATGTAGGCTCCTTTTGATCACACCAGGCTCCTCTGGGGAAACACTGTTTTAAAATACTGCAAGGCATGGCAGGAGACATTTCCTCCTTCACACCATTCAGGGAACTCTGGGAAGTATCACATGAACAATTTTCATCTGCAAATTGCTGGAGGTAATTCTTTGGCATCAGTGCTTGATGAGGTTTAATTAGTTAATGCTTGCAGTGTGGTTAAAAATGAAAAATGAAAAATGTTTAAATGTCAGAGACGACTCTATCTAATTGTGTCGTAAGCACTGAGCTCTGAAGCTTGCTGAGAATTCCTCTTTCAACCAAAAGGTATTCTCAGGGGATGGAAGGAAGGCAGGAGTAGCTTCTTCTAACTGCAGCCAACTGTCCATCTATCACTTCACATCATTTTCCGGAAGGATGGAGCAGTCACGTTCTGGGGAGGGCGCTTTTACTATCTTCTAATAAATCACATCAGATGGACAATTACATGAAAAGGTGCAGATGCCCAGAAAATGCCACACTATTTGGCATCATCAGAGAATGAGCTTTAGGCATCAAATCATTTCTATTCCAATTCTAATTCTGATGGATGTCGCTCTTAAAAGAGAGCATACGCCCTCCATATAGGGAGGTTTGTGAGGTATGACTTGGCATTTCCCCCATATGTCAGGGCTGCGATTCGAGCAGTGAGTACTGTGCCACGTTACCGTGAGTGGTGACCCCAGAAGCTGTCTCAGTCTCAGCATTGGGCACACTAAGTGGCTTGCCTCTTGAGACCTTCTTGTGTTTTATCTAAAATAGTTTCTTTCACAGTCAAGCTAACAGTTGCCACATATTGTAACTGTCATTATTTGTTGCTCCATTAATTCCCCATTTGTTACTTTTAATCTGCTGTGGGCTGGATGACTAGTTAGCAAAGACTGTGAGAATTGTGTGTAAAATAAAGGGTGAGGGGATTCCAAAGGAGGAGGTGAGGCAGCTCAGTCTCAGATAAAGTGCCTAGACTTTGGTCATCTCTAGTAGGACTTTGCAGGACCATTTAGAAACAAGCATTACTTTGTAAATGAAAAAGAAAACTAAGAAAGGCTTTACTTTAGTGGCTGCCGTGGCTAATGTGGTGGCTTACAGCAACCCAGGTTTG
>PVKY010012476.1:0-11490 GCA_004027775.1 Bradypus variegatus | reverse complement strand
GCATATCCTGTCACAAAGGACCCCAGTTGAGTAATCGCCCAAAATATGCCTGTTATTTTTTTTCTGTCAGAAAAAAAATGGGGCCTGCCAAAATGTACTGTAAAAAAGAAAATAATCTGGTCTCTCAGTCCCAGGGGGGGAAAGGAAAATAAAGAAGAAACAGGCGTAACTCCTCAAAGCTTTTCTAAACCCTCTCCCCAACTTATCTTTAAGAGAAAAAGTCTTCAGACCCTTCTCGGCGATTGAACACGACTTGAAGAAAGTTGGCTCTGAAGAGTGTCCCGGGTCTCAGAGTTCTTGGACTTATGTGGTGCCAAGAGTATAGAAAGAGGAGGAGAGAGTGGGAAGAAGGCAGCCCCAAAGGGAAAGAAAAAAAAAACAGAAAGGAGGCAAGGCTGTTGAACAAGTCCTTTTGTGGACTTTGTGGACCAATTAATTGTACCATAAGGAACCACGACAGCCCACAACAGATTCCTGAGTCCGGTGAGGACCACTGACTTCCAGCCTTTGCCAAGCAAGTATCAAAAGCTTTTCTGGTGGCCTCAGCAAAACCAGCAGTGTCTCAGGCCTCCACCACGCCCTATGCTACTTAGGCCTCAGTCTCAGCAACATGAAGCGTGGAAGGACTTTTGACTCTGCAGAAGTCCGAAGAACAGGATCTATGGAAGGAATGGTTGGTCAGAGGTCCTACAACCTCAGGTGTTTTTCCAGATTAGCTTTTCAAAACCTGTGGATGCAAGGATCCTGGTGGGGAAACTGAGGCATGGCACACAAAGGCATTCCAAAGCCCAGTTCAGTCTCTGTCCCTGTTCCATGCATGTAGTCCCATGGACAAAAGGGAGGGTCAGTCAAGCACAGAACTCTCTTGGAAAGTCACACTTCCCCTCCTGCATTCTGATGCAGTCAGAGTTGGGGAACAGGGTCTTTCTGTGCCCATGGGACCAAAAAAATAGGAGCAACCCTTCTCTAAAGAAAGAGAACAGAGTAGGAACAAGGCAGATCCATGTCCCTTTGGCTTTCAGGCTCCCTGGAGCCACTCCTGGAGATGGGCCCCAGACCTGCCTCAGCTCCACAGGGGCAGACTAGAAGAAGGCTCTTTCCAGGAAGGCCTTCATTTAGCTGCTCAGCAATTCTGGACCAAGAGAACGCCTTCCTCAGCCCCAAGGACCAAGCCAGCCCCCTGCTGATTGCTGCAGGAAGGCCCAATTTCACCAAAATCAGAGGCCTTATCTAGCTCTTGGATGCCTTTGATCTCTGCCCATCCTGTCCAAGGCATAGCTACAAGACTAGTCCCGAGCTTCAAGGCCATCCCTGCCCTGACCACTGCTTCCCGTTATTGCTGACACCTACACCCACCCAAAGGCTGCTTAAGAAGAGGCTCAGTGTGGTTTCCCGCAGAGAACATTTGCCCAGGAGTTGGAAGGGCAGGATCGTCCTTCTGGCCTCATTGCTGATTTGTTATGGAATTTCAGACAACTTATTCTTCAAGATTTATCAACTATTCATCACAGCCTCTGTATGACTGCACTGTATGAGGTGCTGGGAATTCAATGGTGAACATCCTACAGTCTAACGAAACCTGGGCCACTGTTTCCATACCATCTGCAGCATGTAAGCATCTTGAGTTTCCTGAAGCTGGCTCTTTGGGCAGATAAGTCAGGTACGAGGCGGTGGGGGTGAGGGTGTCAAGAAAAAATACAACAGAAACAAACACACGCACCACAAAAATCTATGCAAACACTGACATTTCCAAAATGCTTACAGATGGAGGACAGTCCCCTTAGCAACCTCATCATAATGAAAACACCACAAGGGCATCTGGGATTTACTCTGTCAGACATTCCAGCTTATTGGGAATTGAAAAGGACAAAGACCATCTTGCAATGCACAAACTATGTTAATACTGATGCCCCAGCTCCTAGCTCATATCAGATCCCAGTTCTGGGACTGACTTAGTTGCATGAAGTACCCAAGGGCTTCCTTAGGGCTCGGCCCCTTCTCGAGATCAGATCCCTCCCATGAGCCACAAGTTGAAGTCAGAAACGTCAATACAGGCCCACTGACTAATGTTCCGGAACAGACGTGAACGTGAGTGATGTTATTATGCCCCGAATCGCAGGTGAGTGAGGTCTCTGGAGGTGCCTACCCCCACACGGATTTCCCTTTTGTGGTAGCAGTGACATCTGAGTCACTGAGTGTGGGGGCCACCATTAGGCTTGCCCCCTCCCCTTCCAGAAGCAGGGGCTGGGGGAAGGTCCCCCCAGCAGAGAAGGCTACACTTCCTGTGAACTCTAGACAACAGATCTCAGATGTGTTGGGCTTTGCAAGCCTGGAGTCAGCCAGTACCCAGGTGACCAGGTCTTTCTCAGCCCATTGTTTTTCTCCTATTACCTCTTTGATGTTTCGAAGCTGACAAGGTCAGCATCTTCCCGGCTGTGGGAAGCAAGCCCCCCAGGCACACCTTTCAAGCAGCTGATTAATATGTCACGGGGTCTCTGGTCAGAGGAGACAGTCTAAGGGGATTGCTGAAATGGCTTACTAGCCCTGCCCCTGCGCCTTTGGTGAACTCGATGAACTCTACCTTGTGAGAAAGAGGCCTTCAGCAGAAAGCTGCAGATACAGACCCGAGAGGGTAAAACTCTAGTCTGACAGACCACATTCCAAATGAGGTGAGAGATGGGCAGACTCTTTCATCAGCTGGGGCCCCAGGGTTGCATGTTCCAAGCTATGCTTAGGAATCAAAGCCTAGAAATGATTTTTCATCATGCTGATGAGAAATGAGCATGAGAGCAAGTCCCACAAGGCCCCTGAAGTCCATTCACCAGACGATTACTCGGTGCCATGAGATCTGATGCTGAGGGATGATATAACAAGAGCCTCCAAGTGTGTGAAGAGTTAGTGGTCTGACAAAGCACTTACTGACCAAAGAAAAATCAACTTCAGGTGCAGCAGGAAAGGTCTGGTGCTAAGAATGTCTGGGGTTTGGAGACACTGGAAAAATTGCCTAATAATGAAATGGGCTCCCTTCCCTGGAAACATCTGAAAATAGGATAAGCCCTGACCAACCTTGGATGGGTCAGCATTGCCATGAAGTAAGGAGATAGTTTACCGACAACTTGAGTCTAGGCGAGGATATATTTTCACACAAAGAAGTTTAAAAAGACAAAAGCATTGTGCCCCGGGAGAAAGCATGTCAGGGTACTCTACTCACATCCTGATCCAGCAGGGAGAACAGAGACCTGAACAAAACTGAGCTACAGTGTGAGAGGGGCCAGGGGAGCATGGAAGAGGGAGCTGGATCCATCAGAGAAGGCTTCACAGAGGAGAGGAAATTTGAGCTGGAGTCTCTCAGTTTGCCTGCTAGAAAAGATGGAGAAGGACGAACAAGGAAAAGGAGCAGCCCTTTTCAAAAAAAGAGTAGACAAAATGTTAAATGCACATATCCTTTGAGCAGCAACTGCACTGCTAGGAATTTCCCAGCAGATATTCTTACACATGTACATCCAAGCTCTATGTACAAAAGACTCACTGCAGCAATATCTGTATGAGTCATAAACTGGAAGCAGCCTACATGCCGGTCACTAAGAGCCTGGTTACAGAGACTCTAGTGCAGCCACTAGAAAGAACAAGGTGGGTCTGTGTGTGTGCTGATAGGACAAGAATTCCAGACTTATTTTTAATTAAACAAGAAGATGCCAGTATTTGCTCTGATTCCTTCCCTGAAGAATACACAAGAAACTGTTAACAGTCATTACAAAGGAGCAACTGTGATTTGAGGGGAGGAAAACTGAAGTTTCATGTTATACCTTCCTATACATTTTTTAGCTGTGTGCATGTATTGCATTTAGAAAAAAAAATGTTAACAGGGCTCTCAGGGTGATGGGATTATGGACCATTTATACATTTTTTATACTTTCCTTATTTAAAATATTTTAAAGAGGAAAGCAGCTATTTTTCTGGAATGGTTTAATCCCAATGGTTCCTAAAGGCAGAGGGATGGAGTAGACGCTTAAAGGGCCAGCCTCCTTACTGAGTTTCTCTCAGAACTTCCCCAGGTTTCCTTTCAAGACAGAATGGTGTCCTCATATTCTGAAGAAGAAACTGAGGAGCAGAGGTTAGAGGACCAAGCCAACAACTTGGGACAAGAGAAGAGGAGAGCTCAGGGCAACTCCCAGAATGTCTGTCCAGCTGCCCAGGGAACCCGCCCCCTCCACCTCTTCTGCTCCCCCACCCCACCCCACAGACCCTGTGGGTACCCACCTCTCCACATCTCCAGGACAGAAACCCAGCCACACAGGGTTAACCCTCCAGCTTTGCTTCACTGAGCATCCTGCAAGGAGGAGAGGGGGGTGGTGAGAGCACAGGGGGCTCAGCCCAGCCCAGCCCCAGCTCCAGGCAGCATTAATAAAATGCAGGTGTTTTTACAGTTGCTTTACCAAGAGAGAAGAAAGAGTCTCAAAGCATATAGAAACAAGAGCCGAGTGTGGTGGGAGAAAAAATGTGCCTGGGAATAATGAGAAAGCATTTTGGAAAGAGGGCTGGCTTTGGGTTAAGAGGAATGCAGCAGTTCTGGCACAGGCTTACCTTATAGCTCCCCCTGGGTGGGTGGGGGGGGGGTGACTGTGCATGTGTGGCTGTGGACACAGGCTCCTGTTCTCATGGGCGCACGCGCGCGCACACACACACCGCAGCTCCTAAATCTTTTCCCAGCAATACCTCAGGCAACACAAATTCAGCCTTCACTTGCTTTGCCCCAGATGGGTTCTAACATTCCCCCGACCACTGTGGCCTGCCTCTTCTCTCCTGTCGTCCTGTCTCTAGACTCCCCACCCATCCCACCTCCTCCTTTTCCACCATCATTACCTTTCTCTCTGGGGCCTTTGGTTCGCTGTTTCTCCGTTTGGCCTGCTGCCCATCCCCCTCCCATTTTCCTGCGCCCCCTTGGCTCTGCTTCCAAGCAGGCATTTGGTGAGCCTGCCTCCCCCTTCCCTTTCCCAAGCCCACCTTCCCGGCAGTCAGAGAGGGAGGGAGAGGCAAGATGGCGCCTCTGCCCTGGGCTCCGGAAAGGCCAGGGAGCAGGGTCGGAGTCGCCAGGCTTCTGCTACTCTAGCTCTGGTGAAATGCTCGGGAGTCATTGGACGTTAAAGGTGCGAGATGTGTGATAAAGCAGGCCCAGGGCCGTCCCTTCTCCAGGCCACCCCAAGGGCAGACAAGGGATGAGGCGGCATCGAACGTGACTGCGCCTGCGTGGTGGGCAGCCGCGCCGAGAGGACCTGCTGGGGGTCCTTCGCCCCTCCTCTTCAACGCCCCCCAGGGAGGTGGGGGTGACAGAAAACTGCTTTGCCCTTACTTCCAGGGAGCCTTTTTCTCAATTTGCCCAGAGTGAAAGGAACTTAAAACAAGTTGTATCTGTGACATTTAGTCTGACTCCTTGTCTGAAACCTACTAAGACATGCAATTGCTAGCATGTTGTTCTGACACAGGAAAAGGGTTTGGGACATCCTGCAGACCCCGGAGGCCTGCTTGGCCAAACGTGGGCTAGTGTTTGATGGGGTTTTGCAGATGGAGGTGAAGCTCCTCCAATGGACATGAGTTTCTGATTCCCACTGATGAGGGAGGGTGGGGGAGATGTGTTGGGGGCCTGACGACAGGCCTCTGTCCTGGCTTCCAGGCTTACCTGTGAGTTTGTGTGCATGAAACCTGAGCCCACGGAGCCTGCGTTGTCCAGGGCCTGTGCAGGGGCAAAAGGCCAGCCTAGCTGCACCACAATTGTGTTTCCCAGAAGTCAGCACCCAAAGGTCGGGGGTGGGGGGTGCAGGGGCTGGCAACAGCTTGATGGCATCCTCTCCTTTGGCCTGTCTGAAATGGAGAGGACCAAGCTCTAGAGGATCAGGTTTTTACTATCACAACTCCTATCTTCCAACATCCACCCACCCCCAAAAAAGCAGCCCAAGCAGGGATGGATAAGCAGCAACCAAATTGTCTCCCCACACACTCCTGCCTACAGCCCGCAAGAGGAGGGCTGCAGCGGTACACCTCAGCTGTAGGAGCGACCTCCACACACTCCAAGGATCCCGCTAGTGAGTAAAGTTACTGGGGCTCCCTGTCCCAGAATTTGGACATTCTGTCTGACAAGTCCAGGACCAAGGAAATAACAGTGGGCCAGAATATCCTGAATGGGAGGCACCTGGGAAAATCCAGGATTCAAGGTCACCTCCCCAGCATCAATGTCCTTGGGGCATCCTGTGTCCACAGCCCGGTTTTCCTCCTTCTAAGAATGGGATGGAGGAAAGCCTTCATCTTCAGAGTCCCAACCTCCCACCCCCTTACTCCCCTCACCTCTACCCATCCCATTTAAAAATCATGTGGAGCCCTCAGGCGTTATTCCACCACCCTCAACCCCCCCATACCACTCCCCAGCACCACCGTGCACACACTTTCCACCCCCCACCCCCAGCCCAGTGATGAGGAGCACCGATCAAAGCAAATGTTTCCAATGAAGAGCCCAACCCAGGGCCCCAGAGGTATGGGCAAGCCCTGCAGCCCTGGCTCCCAGGGAGGGGCCACAGTCCCCAGGTCTCTGAAAGCACAAGCTGTGCAGTGAATGGAACATACACTCTCTTGAATTCACAGCCCCTTTCAGGAAATTGCCAAGTTAGCCCTTGGCTTTCTCCTTCCCGGCGTTCCTGCCCCCAACACACACACCGTTTCCATAGCAACCGCCTCCCCATCCTCCCCAGCCTCTCTGCGGTCCTTCCCGCCCCTCCTCTCCAGCCCCCTCCCCATCTCATCTGTCTGGGTGGGAACTGGGATTAAAGTTCAGTGGGGCTTGGGATGCTTTTCCCAGGGCCACTTTGCCTTCGTGATCCCTTTGCGGCTGCCCAGCCCCTGCCCCAGGCTTTTCAAGTCCCCCAGACTTAATGACTGACCCTCGGCTTCCTCTCTTCCCTTTCTCTGCCTCCAGTAAAGCCGGAGAATTAACGCAGGTTTTAAGTGCCCTGTTTCCAAGCTGCATATCAAAGGGGGCTTCCCAAGCTGCTTCTGCATTTCAAAGGGGCTGATTTATCGCTTTCACTTAAACCCCCTGCACATTTTGGGGGAGAGTTTTACTCCGAGGTCAAACTCTGGAAAAACAAATGGTTCCCCATTCACCTCCTCCTGGGGAGATGTGGGCTATTAGTATATAACCTGCTCAGTGGGTAGGTGGGGACACAGGCGACTGGCACACCTCAGCTGCCTGGGACTCAGACTTTCCAGGTGCACGGGGTCCTGCAGAGTTCCCCGAGCGCTGTTATTGCGAGGAGTGGGGGTGGGGTGCAGTGGGTAAGGAACTCCTCCTGGGAAAGGTTTCTGTGCAGCACCTCCTGGGCTCTGTGCTGGCACAAGCCAAGCCCTTGTCTGTTTCCTGTTTCCTCGGCGGCTTCCAGGGTCCCTAATCTGTGACCTGTGCAACCTCCAGACCTGTGTTAGCACTTTCAGGCCAAGGATGCTCCCTGCCCCAGCAGCTCTGCCCTCCAATAGAATCCTGGCACCACCATCGCTGCCAACATCACTTCCCCCCAACCCCCCACGAGCTTCCCTGATTCATTTCCTTTCTCCAACTCTCACTGCAAAGCCTTTGCAGGCACTGAACGTTCAGCTGCTGTAGAGCTGGGGCCTCACTGAGTCACCCCGTACTCCAGTTCTCCCTCCTACCCTCAAGTGAAACCTCACCTACACCTTTCCATCTCAGACCCGGCTCCTGCACACACACATTCACTCACTCTCCCCCCCTCAGCCCCCTGCCACTGTCCCCATGCCCAGCCCAGCCTCAACTCAATTGCTGTTACTTCCCACCCCTCAAACGCCTCCCCCTGCCTCCCAAGGGAATCATTTCCCCAAACCCTGGAACCTCTCCTTCCTCCCTGTGAAGCATCTGTTCTTGCTGCTCCCTAGTTAGGCCTCTCTTAGCTCACTGGAAAGATTAAGGTCCTAGCTCTAAGGTAACAGACCGAATCCCAGGCTTTCTCTGGCAAGTTCTGCAGTAGACTGACCAGGAGAGCTGCAGCCAGCAAAGAAGTGCTGGAAGAGGCCAGGCAGATGGCTGAGCACACATGAGGAATCTCTCAGCAGTGAGGGGCAGGAGGAGAAGCAGCAGGCCCACAAAGCTGACCTCCCAGAGCACATCCTGAGGAAGGTTCTGAGAGGCACTGATTGCAAAGGACGTTTCCCCCTTAAGGGACACCTCTCTGTTTCCCTTTCTCACCTCTGCTGCTAGCTCACTGACGCATTCATTCACATGACCATTTACTGAGTGCCCACCAGTGCCCACCGCACAGAGGTCCAGCACTAGGCACTGGTGAGGGTGTGATAAAAAGATAAAGGGTCCACTCTGGAGTAGGGGAATTAGACAATAGGGCCAGAGATCAATTACAGTGCAGTGGCAGTGAGATAAGCCCTCTCTCCCATATAGAGGCTGGCAGTGCATGCTGACATTGCCCAGCTAGAGGACAGGAGCTTACCAGGGAAACAAGCTTATTCCAGGCAGAGGGAACAGCAGGTGCAAAGGCAGGGGGTGCCCAAACCCACCACATGTGCTGGTGTTAAGCAGATAGTGTGTCCGGCCCACAAGAAGGTGGAGCATGGGTTGAGATGTGAGTCTAGAAGGGCAGAGGGGACAAGGTTGTTCCTGCCATGCCAAGGAATCTGGAAGTTGTGGCTGTGCTTCAGAGCACACCAAATGCAAAGAGGGAAGCAAAGAAGGTAGGGAATGATGGGGCTTGGGGCAGGGGGCATGACTGGAAGAGAGAGTCAAATGCTGTGTTTTGGCCCACAGCCTCCTGCTAACCCTGCCTCCTGACCTCTTTGCACTGAGAAGCCCTGAGCTGGGCAGGCTCTTCTGGGGAGAACTTGAGGCAGAAAGCATTCATCACTCCATCCTCTTGGATGGCTGAGGAGGTCAGTGGAACCCAGGAGTGGAAACTTCTCTCTCCCTGGAGGTTGGTAAGACAGACAGGAAGAATTTAAGGCGGGCTATTCAGGGCCTGGTGATAGAAGCAGACAAAGGGGTAGGAGGGAGTGGGGGCAGCCTTGAGTGGAAAATGCAAACAGCACGGCCAGACAGTGCTGTCCCTGCCCTACACCAGCCACAAGGCAGCCTTTGGGATTAGAAGGAACTCAACGAGGGGGTTGGACTGGGGCATCTAAGCCCCTTTCGGTGCCCATGTTTCATGATGCCCCAGAGCAGGGAAGTCCACCCAGTCAGTGTTTCAGCCTCCAGCTGGAATGTGGTAAGCCTCCCAAGCACCGGATCCAGCCTTGGCAAGCCTTGGCATGACTCCTGTTCCTTCAGCCCGTGTTGTCTAGGAATCCAGAGTCTCTGCAGAGCAAATTGTCCTGGGCATGGGACTTGTGAAGTCACAGAAGGAAATGGGGGACAAAACAAAGAGCAGAGCAGGCAACTGATGGTCCTGGAACCCTCATATTTCAGGATGCTCCTCACCCGGGAGTTAAATAACCTGCCATTAGGGCATTTTACGTGATACAAGAGATTTCATGCAATAGATATGTTCCCCCAAAGCTGTCTGGGGATGAAAATGGTGCAATTAGAGTAAAAATTTTAGATGCCTCAGGAGGCAGTCAATCTTTGTCAGACTTTTTATACAATTTGGATAATTTGGATAATTTTCATGTATCTTGGGTTTGCATAAAACAAGCTGCTCCATCCCTGACAATAACAAGAGAGCTGGCCGTGGGTGACCTGGCACCACCCACTTGGACCTGCACCGTTTGCAAATGTCCCTCTCATTCTTGGCCTCCCTGTTTTGCTTCCTGGCATCTCCTGCCCCTGGGGACTGCCCCAAGACAGACTCTTCCTCCACACCCTCCTTTGTGTTTTTCCTTCTTGGGGGCACTTCTTGAGCATTTGCTTATTCCTTCCAAAGTCAGGGCTGCCAAGGTGAAGGAAGGAAGACCCCAAGAAGAAAAGACTCCCCCTGCCCCCGGGAAGCTTCCCCAGGCACTAAGTTCTCCTGGACACTCTTCCGGGATGTCCGTTATGCCCTGGGGCCGCGGGAAGCCTGTGCTTGCAGGTTGCCCAGCATCCCAGACAGCCTCTCTCAGGCTCATTCACCAGATGCAGGAGTTGCCAGGGGCCAGGGCTCCCTCCAGGTCATTTTTAAGGCAGTGGCAATGCAGGCTCCAAACTGTGACCTTTTCAAAGGCTGCCTGTACCCAAAGACGCTTTCATGGTTTTATTTCTCCTCCATCCAGCTCATAAGAGGAAGGTTAGAGAGGGAGAGAAAAGAAGAGAAATCTAGCCGTGCTTAGTACCTTTTCCCTCTGAACTTTCTTGGCTTCAGCTAAAACGTTCCATTCCTTTCTTTTCGCGGAATGCATATCCACCCCCCCTCACCCCCCTCGGTCGGCCAGCCCTTCTATACACCCTCCCAGACAACATCGTTCTTTGACTTGTCTCGAGCCCTCAGTAAGGTCACCTTTCTTCTCCACCATCCAGAGCCCACATCTCTGATTCAGCAACTGAGGCAGGTGTTTGGGGGAGTCCTGGCTAGGTCTGCTGGAAGCCAAGCAAATAACATCTTTCTGATTGGAGACCTTCCAAGGTGAGTCAGCCCCAAACCATGGCTGCTACACAATAGCCCTCAGATTTTTCACGAATTACCGTCTTTGGTTTGTTAGACAGCGGAGTCCAACCAAGACTTTGGGACCCCAAGGATGAGGAATTGGTCTGCTGTGGGCTGAACATCAAGCAATACCCCAGGCCTCTGTCCAAAAAATGGACCACAGGAGCACCAAGTCAGGGAGGCTCCCGCCTCGGAGTGTCTTCTGGAGACCTCTGGTCACCCCTGAGGAGTCAGCCCTGTACTTCACATCTTAGGAAAATGTCCCTGTGAATGCAATGAATGGGAAGGGCCCTCAGGAAAGGTAGGGCTGGGTGGCCAGGAAGTGGGCTGCACCCCACCCAGCCCTCCTGAGGCCAGGACCTCCAACCATGGCCTGTGTTTTATGGGATCGACCGGTGTTATTTTTGTTTTCCATTCCTTCTACGGCAGATGAAATTGCAGGCCTTCCAGGCTGCAGTTGGGGTGTTTGGTGGCATTCCTTCCCACGGGACAGAGCAGGACTGTTCTGGGTAGTGGGATAATGCCATGGCCACCAGCATGGGCTTCGGAGTCTCCGAGCTCTGGACTCAAGACTCAACCCTGCTATGTACCAGCTCAGCTAGTGACTTAATCTCTGTCTCTGAGCCTTAGTTTCCTTGTTTATAAAATGGGAATAATAACAGTGACCACCTTGTAGGACTGTTGTGAGTTTTGAATGACATTGTACGTGTAAAGGCCTGGCACATAATAAGTGCTTCCTAACTGGTCCTGTGATTGTTGTTGTTGTTGCTTATTGTTGTCAATGCCACTTTTGCAACCATTGTCCCTAGGCCAAAGCCTTTAACATAAGGCGTCATGTGTTATTTGTATCTGCATCCTCATCACCAGG
>PVKY010012475.1:0-11492 GCA_004027775.1 Bradypus variegatus | reverse complement strand
ACACTTGCAGGACCGACGTCGGCTCGGGCGCCAGCACCAGATCGGCGTCGCCCAGGGGCACTTGCAGGGCACAGCCCGCCGCCAACACCACCACGGAGGTGAGCGCGTCCGCGGCCCCGGGCCCCGCAGGGTCTTCCAGGAAGGGCGACGCCTCTGGCTCGGGGTCCGCGGGCTCTTCCAGTCGGCGGCGCTTGGCAGGGCCGGGTCCTGCTTTCTGCGGTCCCCACCAGGGCGCAGGGCTGGGGCTGCGAGGCCGGCTGCCCATCATCTCGATGGCGCCGCGGACAGGTCAGTTCTGCACGTGGTGACAGGTCTCAATGGTCAGGCGAGGCGGGCTGGGAACGAGAGGAGCGCAGGGCCACGCGACTCCGGCGGCGCCTCCCGTGGGGGCCGCAGAGCCGCAGGGCTAGGTCTCTCGCTTCTAATCTTCGCCTCTCGCGCCGACGTGGATGCGCACAGGGACGGCCAATTGCGTCGCAGGTAACGCCAGAGGAAACGAGGTCGCAAAATGTCACGCCGAGCCACGCCTTTTCGAGGCTCCGCCCCAAAGAAGCAGGGCAATAGCCATCTGTTGATAGGTCACTGTGGGGATACTTTTATAGGTCTGTAGGGGGCAGAATTACTTTTATAACTTAGGAAAAAAATTATATACCAATAACAGAATTTCAAACATTGCTCATTTTTAGGACTGTTTTCCTATGACTACATGGATTCTAGGAAAGACTACCCCAGAAGACAGCCCCCAAATCCCACCCACCTAAATGCTCATCAAAGTATTTCATTTCAGAAGTAAATGGGAAACTCGTATTTTTATGCCAAAGTGAAACATTAATGAAGGTAAGGCCATTACAAAATTATTAATGATATCAATATTAAAACAATATTACTATAAAATTAATTTCCTTTTATTGAGCACTTACTATATGTCTGTCATTTTACTGAATATTTTTAAAAATTATGTTATTCAATCCTCATGACAGCTGAGACTCAATGGTAAAGCAAATTGTCCAAAATTAAATACCTTGTTTGTGTTGGATGGGGGGATCAAATGCAGACATATCTGGGTTTAAATCATTGACTTTTTACTCCTTTGTGTACTGTATGCATCTATGAGTGGAATGGCTGAGTGGTACTTAGTATGCTTTTTCAAGTTAATAGGCAATGTCCCCTTCCCCCAACTTTTTTTGAAAAAAAAAAAAAGTTTTCCTAGTTTCCATTTCTATGAGTGAAGTATGTTTCCATTTCACCATATCCTTGGAAATGTTTCCTATTGCCAGACTTAAATAGTTTTTCTACCTGGTGTAGTAAAATGCTATCTCATGTGTTTCCCTTTGCATTCTAATTGCTAGTGAAGTAGATCATTTTTTCATGTGCTTAGTGGACATTCTTATACATTTTTCTTTGAAATATTCCTATCTTTTGTCTATTTGATTACTTTTTAAAAATTGGTTTTCAGACATGGTGTATACAGTCATTTATCAAATGTATGTGTGGCAGATATCTTTCACTCTCCCATAAACCTTGAAGACTTTAGCACTGACTCACTGTTAAACTCTCATCTGTTTTACTTCTGTCATAATTTGTGGTGATTTTCATATTCTCATTGTTTTTATTTAAAAGCAATTTTATTGAATTTCATTGGTTTTTGTTCCCCCAGAATCCTGGCCTACTTCCCTTCCTTGTCCTCCCTTTTATCTCATTGACTCATACTCTTGGCCTTGTCATTACCTCAAATTGTAACCCCTTTATAATTGCAGTTTCCAACATTTCATCCTCAGAGCACCACCTCCTAACTTTCTAGCTCATTCTTTTAAATATCAGTCCTACAGCCCCTGTGGAAAAATCCATGGATCCTACCACCTTTTCACTTAAACAGACCCTATCAGGTCCTCACATCCTTCCTCACTCAGAACTTAAATTCCATAGACAGTCATTATAATTGTTGCCATGTTTATATTTTTATCTCCTTTATCTATTTCCTGCTTTGCTGGTTAAATCACTCTCTCTGCCTGCTCTGTGCCTGTATTTGTGCAGCTGAATATGACAGGTTAGGTTCCCCAGGAATCATATTCTGAGATGGAGGATGCCTGCAGAAGGTTTACTGGGGAGTGCTCTCAGGACTGACACCTGCTAGGGAGTGAAGGAAACAGGAGTGGGCAGAGGGATGAATTGAACTCTTATGCAGTCCCAACAAAGGTCTCAGCCAATCCCGTAGGGATTCTGAAGTTCGGATGGTCCTTCAGTGTTGTCCATTCTATTTTGGTTTGCAAATGCTGCCATTATGCAAGATACCAGAAATGGATTTGTTTTTATAAAGGGGTTTATTTGTTTACAAATTTAGAGTTCTAAGGCCGTAAAAGTGTCCAAACTAAAGCATCAACAAGAGGATACTTCACTGAAGAACTGCCAGTGGCATCTGGAACACCTCTGTCAGGCTGGCGTCTGCTGTTCCTTGGCTCCTGGGTTGCATTTCAAAATGGCATTCCCCAAAAGTCTCTGAGCTTGTCTCTCTTAGCTTCTTCAGCTCCTGTGCATCTAAGTATCGTGGTCCTCTCTTAGCTTCTCCAGAGCAACCTCTGGGCTAGCATCTCCAAACATCTCCAAGCATCTCAAAGCGTCAGCAAGTGTCTCTCCAAAGGTCTCTCCCAGCTGCTCTGAGCTCCTTCTGCCTGTGAGCTCTTATAGGACACCAGTGATTTAATTATGACCCACTCTGAATGGGAGGGGTCCACATCTTCATGGAAATAATTTAATTAAACATTTCCACCCTAATCAAAAGATTAATAAATCTGCCCCCATAAGATTGCATTAAAGAATATGGCTTTTTGGGGGACATAATATATCCAAATCGGCGCACCATCATTGAGGCAAAGTGGCTGGATGTTTATATCCCCCACATTGATCAGTCATTACATGGGAAGTGGGCAAGACCTTAGGCGGATGGCTTTTTCTGGCAGAGGTTAATTCCTGGTGAGCAAATCAACTGTGAGCTGTTCCCCAACAATTCTAACAGCAGCTGCAGATATGAATACTTCAGTTGTGAAGAGGTGGGAATCTGGGTAGCACATTACAGTATTCACTACTGTTCACCCGTACCATTACTTGGATACAGTTTCCTCATATAATATATTCCAGTTCCAGCTCATTCAGGATTCTGGTTTGTCCATTTTCCTGGGAAAACTTACAAGATAAAGGTTAAGAGGATGAACTACAGTTCACCTTTGCTGCAGCTAACCTTAAATCCTCAATTGATACTCATCATCTCCATCTTCTGCTTACTCACTCTGTATGCCTTTTACCCTTCCACTTCCATTGGACTTACCTGGTGAGGATCTTGAGTCCTGAAAGGAATGAACCCCTGATAACCAGCAGATCCTCTGGGTGCCAAACATTCTTCATTGCCCACTACTGTATAGTAGCTATACATCCTGTTGATGATCAGGGTAAATTACACCTGCTAGCATGGAGACTCCTTTCTTGTCTACTTGTTTTTTGGCATGAGGGCTTTGAAGTGACCAGGCAGCAGCCATTGCCTAAAGTTTGAAGATCTCTTGCTGTGTCCTCTATTGGAAGCATTTCTTCTCAGGGAACCAGGACCTCTAAACACACAGAACCCAGAGTTGGAGGGATAGGAGGCATAAATTCCCTAAGTAGGTTACTAGGAGTGATGGTAAAGGCCCTGAGAGTGGAGATGTAGGGTAGCTATATCCATTTTTGGCTTATACCATGATGCCATGTAGATCTATCTGGAAACTAAGCTTGGAGATTTTGCTTCTTATTCATAAGGGACCCTTCCCATGTAGTCATAGGGGTGAGTGAGGGAGAGGTGTTGGTGTGGCAGCAGTGGATGACATGGAGATTTGGTCCACCTGTTTGTGCAGATTTGTTAGGCCATCTGGCCCTGCTTTGCCTTAATCCCAATATATCACTTCTATACTATGAAGGTTTATGCTGGAACTATCTAGCCCCATGGCCCTGTGGAACCCAGATCATGATGGGCAGTCCTTGATGCCCATGCTCAGGTGTTCCATCTTTACAAGGGTTCATTAGCATGCGGATTTTTAAATGGTATAGAATTTTTCTGTACCATATAGTAAGGTATTACCCCAGAATCCTAGATGTCTGCATTATGAGTTTCCTATTGGGGCTCGCTATAAATTTCACATGGCACCTTATTCCACCACTGAACACCTCCAAAACCAAAGGGTCTACATGTTTATATGGCCCAAGCTTCGGGGCTGCTTTCACCACATTTTAGATCTCCCTTAGAGCCCATTCCTGCTCTTGGCCCCACTCAAAATTGGCAGCCTTTTGTTTCACCAGGTAAAATTTTTTTAAGTGTGGAATATGCTGTCTTCAATATCCAAAAAAAACCTACCAGTGGTTGTGCGTTATTTACCCTTAGTGGTGGAAGATAAGAGATGCTATAATTTGTCCCTTATTTTTGAGGGAATGTCTTGGCATGTCCCAGACCACTTAACTCTTAAAAATTTCACTCATGTGGTAGGTACCTAAAACTTTCTCAAGCTTATCTTCCATCCTTTGGAGCATGGGTCTTACCAAGGTTTCTAAGCATACTTGATACTTCTTGCTCATCTAGTCTGATTATCATAATGTTATCGATAGAGTAGACAATGTAATGCATTGAAGAGTATTCAGTTAGTCCAAGTTGCAGGCCTTTATTAAGACAAGGGCAGATGAATTATAGCACTGGGGCAAGATTGAAAATTTATACTGTTGTCTGTCCCAAGTGAACGTGAACTGTTTCTGATCCTACTTCCCGGTAATGATGGAAAAGAATGCATTTGCCAACTCAATGGCTGCACATCATGTACCTGAAGCTGTATTAATCCACTTTAGCAAAGACGCCACATTTGGCACAGCAGCTGCAATGACTACTTCTTGATTGCATTTTTTAGTAATTTATTGTAAGCCTTCAGAATCTGTATTGACAAATGGGGAAACAACCATCACTCTCACACTGTTTTGATTTTTTAGGATCTTACTAATCTCTGTTTTCCCCTGGAATGCGATTTTTAAAAATTACTCTCTTATCTGGGGAGGCCAGTGTTAGAGGTTTCCATTTGGCCTTTCCACTAAAATATCTCTTACCCCACAGGCTGAGGAACTAACGTGAGGTTCTTTCATCTATCAAGGACTCATTCAGGGCCTAGGAAAATGACCACAGGTGGGCTTATGGACCCAGTTGCTCCACTGAGAGCTCACCCAGGGACAGGATTCCATTTATTACTTGTCCTTCACATGTCCCCATTTAGCAGGGGAAGGGGACATGATGATGCTTTAGAAAATCCAGGTATCAGCATCAACTTGGACTCTGGGTCCATCATTCTTTGAAATGTTTGGGTTTACTTTTTCCCAGTGTATAGTTACCTGAGTAAATGTCTCTCAGTCCTTTTGGGGGAAGGATTGGAGGAATTACTATAGTATAATTGCTACGGTGTTACAAGATTCTTCTTCTTGGGCACCCAGTGTCTGTTTCATCAATACGTTTTGGGTTTTAAAACAGCCAAAGTGTGGAAAATGGGCGAACGATCATGACTCTTTATTGGGGTGGCTGCCCTCAGTCTCCTGATCATCCGTCCTTAATTCCTTTGGATCGTAATTGATTAGGCAGTATTCTTGTTGGTTGCCCACCTATCTTAGGTACACCATATTGTAGCAAATATCTTTCAACGTCTGTGTGGGTTAGGCCCCCCTGGCTTTATCTCCCACTTTGCCATCCATTGTGATAATTGCTCCCACCTCGCACCTGATGATTTACCACTGCCATCTGGCTCTATTATTTTAGGCTCTGTTTAGATAAGAACAAGGAGAGGCTACTTTTCAGAGCTTTCTGTAGCAAGGGAGGCAGCCACCATAACTTTGGTTTGATTGAGACTCAAAGGCAGGAAGGGAAGTGGGAAAGCTTTTTAGTGGAAAAAAGAAAAGGCTTCATGCATGGATTGGAGGTTATTGGCATGGGGGAGCTGGAGGTGGGCTAACTAGAAGTGGGAATCCTATGTAATTGGTTTGGTTAGCACATTTGGCTTTCTTTAGTTGGTCTTGAGAAGCAGGAACAAAAATTAAGGAATCCAGCAGCCACTGTTGGTAGTTTGGCTTCCTGAGTTGGTTGCCTCAAAATTGTGGATCAGAGTTCTGTTGTCATATGTCGTCTGACCATTGTCCATTTGTATATTCAGTCTCAGTCTCCACCCCACCCCTACCTACTTTGGTTTATTCATACTCTTATTTGCAAGAGGTTAATCAATTTAGGGAAGGCTAGAGATCCAGATTTTCACTGCTAATGGATTGTTCAGTTGTTTTGAAAGTCAACTGAATTGTAAGATCTCCTTGGCCTTTTAGTAGATGATCATGGCCTTTTAGATGATCATGCTTCTTGGCCTTTTAGATGATCATGCTGGTCATCTGATGAGAGAATGGCTGTGCAGAAGCATTTAAGAATCTGGATAGAATGCAGCGGATCAGCATCATGACCACTATGACAAAAACAAGAACAACTGTAAGGAACTTTAGAATCAAGAACTCCAGTTGCTCAACTCAGGCCAAGAGAACACATCCCACAGACCCTGAATGTTGGGGACTGATTCATGCATGCTCAGGTCCCAGCCCCTGGTTCTGTTGGTGTGAACCCATCTGTAAACAGGACCTTTGAAGGTGCTATTAGTTAAGAGGTGCCCAAATTGAATGAGGGTGGGCCTTAATCCAATATGGTTGAAATCCTTATAAGCAAAGGAAATTGGACCCTGGAGGAAAAGTCATGGGGAACAGCCAGAAGCTGGAAGTCATTGGAATCCAGAAGAGAAAGGAGAAGATGCTGCCATGTGCATTGCCATGTGTTAGAAAAGCCAAGAAATCCCAAAGATTGCTGGCTAGCAGAAGATACTGACTTCCTGGTAGGAAGCAAACCTTCTAGACTCTGAAACCATGGGCCAATAAATTCCTGTTATTAAGCCAGCACATTGTATGGTATTTGTTTTAACAGCCAGGAAACTAAAACAATGAGGTCCAAGCTTATGGAGCCAGGTAGCTTTTACGTTAAGGTAATGTATAGCCTGTTCCATCTTGCCTGTTTCATTGATCCAAGTATAGCAAGAAAGATTAATAATGGCACAAACATCATCATGACTAGCCATGTATCAGGAAGAGTGTTCCTAAATGGATAAAATCTCCTTTCTTCAACCTGCCATCTAGCATCTTCAGTCCTATATGTGACTCCTGCTGGTGTATTTTGGGTGTATCCTTCAGCTCTTCCAGGGGTATATAGTTGGTTGCTGGATAGGTTACATTGTACTTAACTTTAGTTACTGATCTGGTGGCCAAGAGAGGAGTTGAGAGTAGATATTGAGGTGGGTACATATTGTCTTTCAAGAAAGAGGCTTCTGCATTATCATAAAACAAGGGAGGGGTGTCAACCTTAAACAGAGAGCAGTGGGCCAAGAGAATTCAGAGAGATGTGGGATTCAAGATACTCAAGTGTGTATCAATCCAGTTGTCTCCATCCAATGTCTCAGGGACCAGTGGTGGCTTTGGTCTTGCCATTAAAGACTTGCTTATTTTAAGAATTCAACCTTTTCTAGAGCACCACTATAGTTTAATCCTGGGCCAGATTCTCAGCCTCCCCCCACCTCCTCTAGCTATAAGAGATGAGAGGCTCTTTTTTGCTGCCAAGAAGTTTGTCTGTCTCTCACATTTAAGCTATAATTAGTAATTAATCCCTTTCAGCCTTTCATTGCCTTTCTCAAATACGTTGATAGTTTCCTAATGAATTGAACAGCTATTCAATTCCACACTCTTTATAAATATTACTTCTTACCATTATTATGTCCTCAAAACTTCTCAAATGTTCCCCAAACTTCCAGTGCCAATGTGCTCCCTTCTTCCAGTATCCCAACCAGTTGTTCATTAAAATATTAACAACTGCTTTGTTGTAGTAGGCCGCGGGCTATCCTTGCTTCACGATACAACTTTGAAAGCTTTTTTAGTGGCTGCTTCCTATGAGAACTTCTGGCACTAGCTTCTTAATACAGTTCAGGATAAGAATGGGAAATTGAGATTTGTAAGTAGGAATTTGGGGAAACAAAGAAAGCATGATTGGGCAGACAATAGTAGTTGGAGGAGAGAATGGGACTGCAGTTACAACCAAGGCTTCAACCAACTCACTGGGAGCTCCAGAGGGGGATGGTTCTTCAAAGTTGTCTCACCTTGAAGGGGAATGGGCCTTTCTCCTCATAACTGAACAGTCATTGGAGTGGACTACCCCTGGGGAGGGGATATGAACTTGGGTTGTAAGTGATTCCTGGAGAGCAACTCAGCTGAGTCAGCTGAGTTAGCTGCCAATACTCCCAGCATTCTGATGAGCTGGTGATGAAAATGGGAACCAGACCATCCATCCCAGTACCCACTGTGGCATTGAAATTGGGAATTTTGGTCAGGTGTGATTGCTTGGGGATGAGAACTGTGATTTTTGAATGGTAAATCGTAAGAGCACCATAAAATTTGCCTCTGAGTTTTGGATATTAGGGAGCCAGGAAAATGCAAACGTAAAATTTTAATATGGAGTGGAAGAGGAATTCCCATTGAAAATGTGTTCACAAACCCAAATTTCTTTGTCTAAAAAAGAAATCTAATATCATTAAAGGCTGCCAAATAATTGGAGATTTTATGCCTGAGGAAATGGAAATGATTGAGCTAACTGATAGAGAATTTAAAATAAGAATGTTTAAATTCTTTTAGGTGTAAAGGAGATAACATCCATGAAACAGGAAAAGAAGTTTATGAGACACTGACCAAAAGTTGTGAAATAAGAGCAGGTAGATTAAAAAAAGAGTAAGTAATTAGAAGATTTGAAAAGAAAAAATGTAGTATTTGAAATTAATATTCTTATAAAGAATATAAACAGAATTTTGAAAACAATCAGTTAACAGGAAGACAGTGAATTATGATAGTGTACAAAAATATAATATAAAGAAACATGGGTGTGGTACTGATTGAGCAATGCCATTATTTATATATTAGGAATTCAGAGATTGAGAAAGGAGTTCAACATTCTAAGAGATACTGACTCAATTTTTTTTTTGAGATTTTAAGAAAGAGATCATTCTCTAGATTTAGAAAGCTCCAAGTTGTAGCAGGCAGCATTTCTACTACTAAATACATCAGATTGAAACTGTAGAACATTTAAAGTCAAGAAAAATACTAAAGTAAACTCTACCAAGGAATGGTAATACAAATGACAGAAGCCATTTATAATAACTGGCAGGGTAAGTAACAGAGTATTATCTTTGAAGTAGTGAGAGCACATAGGTATTCTTTTAAATACACAAGTTTGAAGGTGTAGATAAATATTTGCAGATATATGGAATTAAGATTTACCACACAGGCCACAGCTGAAAGAATTCTGAAAGACTATACCTCTCATTAAGAAGAAAAATGATGACAGAATGAAGGCGTGGAATGCAAGAATAGAAAGTGAGTAACGAAACTGGCAAACATGTTGGTAAATCCAAATAATTATTAATGCTCAATGGAAAAACTAATGTATTGTTGATTTCAGCTTTATCAGTCATATTTTATTTCTTAATTAAAAATACAAAGCAAACCTGGCAAAATAATGGCATTTAAAAATTAGGTTGCTTTTCAAACAAAACAAAACAATGAATAACCCAGGTGGAATTAGAATTATATAAAATAATGCAAAAATAATTTGTCATTAGGTCTACCAGTGTAAATTACCACACTAACAGATTTTAAAAATTGCAAAATGTCATCTCAGTGCTTATAGAAACAGCATGTTAAACTTAACATTTAAAAACCTTAAAGTGACCCTGCATTCACTGCCTTTCCCTTTCTCTCCTGCTCTTCCTGAGTCCTTAGAAGGGCAACCAATTTTTTAAATCCCTGAGGCCTCCAGCCTAGTCTCATTTGCTCTCTGCCAGGTTCCTATATATTCCCTATTGACTGGAAGGCTTCATGTAGCTATTTTATGTATCCATGCAAATAATTACATATTAATGTTTAAAATAATTTGTTAAAGTAGCCACTTAGGCAGAAGCAAAACAAAATTCAATAGTTTTGATCACAAAGAAAGATTGGAATAACTTCTTCAATAGGATAAGGGTTATCTACAAATCATGTAAAGACCTTACTTTACGGTAAACTTTAGAAGCATTCTTCTTTAACACCTGGCGTAAGATAGGAATGCTCCTATGAACCATACTGTTCAACCCTGAACTTGAAGTCATGGCCAATGACAGAGATTAAGGAAAAGTAAGCTGTAAGAGGCTTGCCGAGGAAGCCTCTCATTTGGAGATATTATCATTATCTTTATCAACCAACCAAGAGAATATATAGGTGAACAATTAAGAAATTCAGCAATTTTGCTGGGTATCAGAGCAACATAAGAAACAAATTATTTTTATATACCAGCAACAATGTACAAGATATATTCAGAATATTAGAACTATGAAAACACAGAATCTTAGATGTATAAACTTTTTCCAGGACAGGAGAATTTATTAAAATCATCAAGAAGAAATTAATGAAAAAGAGCAGGTTCTTTGGGAAAAAAAACCCATAGCTAAATAACATAGTTAAACCATTTGCTAACTAAGTCATTAAAAAAAGAGAGCGCATAATCATTAATTCCAGTTCTGTGTTTAATATCCTACACACGTTTGTTCACATGAAACTATTTGCTAGATCCTCCAAAAGGGGTAGGGCCATCATAAGCAAAAGGTCCATGGTGAGAATATTGTCATAAATTAGCAACGACGAGACTAGAGCCAAGAAATTCAGTAATTATTTTAATTTGGGGAAAAAAAGGATGCAGTCATTTTTAAGAGAAAAGTGCTTCAGTTGAGGTCTGAAGCAAAACTAGGGAGAATGGAGCTGCCTAAGGGTGAATTCTACAGAGAAAACGACTTAAGCAGCAATATCAAGGTCTGAAAGTTCTCTGTATCTCAGGTGGCAAATGTCCTTGCCAAGGTGATCTTTCCTGCTTATGTTCTAGTCTGCACTGATCCAAAATCCTGCGATGCAGTCTGAAACAAAAAAAAAATCTGTCTTCTGCCCATGCTTGGAGGTCTTAGGTTGTGCAATGCACACATAGTGGCTATCAGAAGACCCTCTCGTGGTCGCCAGAAGAATGGAAAGGGATTGTGGGAAGCAGTTCATTCCTGAAACAGGCGTCTCCGGGCCTTGCATGGAGGGCGGGGAGAACGCTGAGGGCGCTGAGGGCGCGCGTGGGGACCTGGACTAGGAGAGGGAGGCAAAGGTTGGAGTGGTGAGTTGGGGAAGGGCCTCAGAAGGTGGACGTCCAGGTTGAAGCAGGGATCAGGAGAGCGTCTCTCTGGACTTGGAGTGGGCGCCCGAGGACAGGGCACTGGGATGGGGCTCTGCGAGCAGGGGCTAAGGACCCTTCTAGAGGAGCCGTGGAACCCAGCGACTAAGCCTGGAGGGTCCACCCAGGGCTC
>PVKY010012474.1:0-11505 GCA_004027775.1 Bradypus variegatus | reverse complement strand
GGCTAAAGAAGATATCAATGTAATACTGATGAGATTAGGCAAAAACACTGTAGTTCTTAATTTGAATTTGGAAGTATAATTATAAACACATGAACTATTTTATCTTGAAGGAAAAATAAAAAAACATAAAAACATACTTCCTAGCTTCATCCACTGAAAAGGCTTAGAAACAATAACCAACCCAGTATCATCATGCAACCCAGATTGTGGCCTCTAAATAGTATTTATCACTAAAAGGAACCAAGAACATTCTGTCATACTAAAAGGGAAGGATGCTATCAAAGACCATTACAGTCATGTCTAAGGTTCAGGAGAAAACTTGAAGAGGCTCCCATTGGCCAATGATGGGACAATTTGAGCATCAATAAGAATAATAACTGCAATGGATTTGAAAAATATCTAATACATTTTACGGAAGTAAAAACTCATTGCTCTTCTTTGGAGGATGTCTGGAAACTGGTAAATAAAGAGCAAGAATTAAACTTTTGTCTTTCCTTTCTTACAGAAATTATACATCAATGTAATAAAATATTTAATAAGAGGGGGATTCTCTTTATGGAAGTACTCAGGCTAATAAATGAAGAATGAATGACAGAATTAGAATATCATCATTTTGCAACTCCTAATGAATTAAATGATCTAGGCAATGACCATCAGAGGCTGCTAATATAACAGACAGGGACTCAACTAGGCATTATGCACCCTAGTTGGAGCACATATCACCAATATGAAATACTCTTGCTCAAAACAAAAAAAAATCAAAACATGAATCTAATCAAGTCTTTAGAGCTAACAGTTTAAAGGAAATACAGGGAACAGAGGGGCATGACAGATAAACACATGGGAATATAATCAGTAAAACCCAGGCTATGGGAAATTCTAAAGCAATGATGTCCAAGAGAAATATTATGCAAGCTACGTATGTAATTTAAAATTTTTGGTAGCCATATTGAAAAAAAATAAAAGAAACAGTTTAATTTTAACAATATACTTTATTTAATCCAATATATTTAAAATCCTATAATTTTGCCATATAATCAATATAAAATTGTTGAGGTATTTTACATTTTTTTTTGTATTGTCGTCAAAATTTGATTTTCAAAAAATTTACAGCACATCTCAATTTGGACTAGTCAATTTTCAGATGCTCAATAGCTGCACGTGGCTGGTGAGAACTGTATTTGTGTAGTGTGGCCCTAAAGTACAAATAGTGCAGACCTAGTTTCTTGAATAAATTATTATAGGAAAAAGAAAGAGGGAGGGGAAACCTCTTAAAAGCAACCTAAAAGATTATTAACTAATTAAAACACATGAATCAACTGAGAAAACAACTATTAACTAGAAATTTGAGGAAATGAAAGTTGATTGTTAATTTTTTTAACTGCAATAGTCAAATTATAAATAGCATTTAAAAAGTAATCTGTTAAAGATGTAAAATATTTATAGACGAGATGAAGATGGTATGATATCTTGGATTTGATTCAAAATAGTTAATGATGGAAGGTGGGATTGGAAAGGAAATATGATTGCCCTCAGTTGACAATTTTTGAAAATGGCAATAGATACATGGGGATTCATCAGACAACTCTCTCTGATTATAACCACTATAAGCCACTGAATAAACTGGTCAACTAAGTAAAGGCAAAGGACTCAAGTTAGAGCAAATCTGGCTATGGTCTGATCTATATCAAAAGAAAAGTTTCCCTCTGGGGTGATTTCTGCTATTTATACATATACTCGTCAAATTGTTTAAATATTTATTTGGATAGCGAAGTTTGTGAAGCAAGTTTTATACAATTCTGCAAAAAAAAACACCATGGCTAGTGTGGGATATGATGACAGTTCAAAATTGTATTGTTAATCACTTCAGATGTAACTTAAATTATAACAAATTTACTGGGATTTATTTTCTTCCCACCACCAAAAACTAAGTCCCAGGAAAGGGCTGGTAAGGCTTTCAGCTCACACCTCTGGCTGACATTTAGTTCTTTGAACACATTTGTAATAGCTGAGTTAAAGTCTTTGTCTGGTAACTACAATCCCTTCATTTCCTCAGGAAGAATTTCTATTGTTTTGTATGTGTGTGTTTTATATTTTTTTGTTGAAAACAGAATGTTTTAAATAATATGACGTAGCAACTCTGGAAATTAGATTTCCCCCCTCCCCAGGGTTTGTTTGTTTGTTGTGGTTTGTTTTGTTTTGCTGCTGCTGTTTGTTTAGTGATTTTCCTGGACTAATTCTGTAAAGTCTATCTTTTGTCACATGTGGCCACTGAAACTGCCACATTGGTTAACTCAGGGTTAGCTACTGATTGGACAAATATTTCCTTAAATGCCTTGAACTTACAAGTTGCTTGCCATTTTCCAAAGGTTTCTGGGTGTGTGCTGGAGCACACCCTCTACTCTCAGGCAGGCTGCTTATAATTCTGACTTAGTCTTCACTTCTTGCTTGCACAGAGTCTAAATAAAGGTCAGCAGTAACTTTTGGGACTATCTTCTCTGAGTAGCAATAATTTGTAATTTATCAATCTTCTACAAATTAACCTCTTGAGGATCTGGATATTAATCAATAGTAAATAATAAATCAAACAATGTAACTTCCCCTAATATGTCAGATGACCCTTAGACAGGCTGGTGAGGCTGAAAGGGCATTCATTTATCTTTCGCCTTATTTCTAAGTTTTGGATAATTAAAGATCAGGTGGATTCTGTACTCAGAATAAGAAAGTAAGCTCAACCAGTGTAATAAAATTTAAAATCTGAACCAACTTAAACTCTTTTTTAAAATATTTCTCCCAATACTGATGTATTCTTAGTATTTTTAATAGCACTGGATCTTAACAATACAAAGCAAGAATCACTATTTGATGACAGGATTCAATACTATCAGCAATTATGATGTGACTACCTGTCAAATTAGGGCTGTCACTTCTAAGAGAAGTGAAATCTGTCAAATTAATGCTACCAGCCCTTGGGGATACCACAGCTAACAAGCAAGGTGGCACGCACTGTAAACTTACGATGGACTGAGAACCTTAAGAATGAGTGACAGTAAAAAGGGGCAGGTTCCCTTTCTCTTTTTGTTACACACAATGCTAGGTGCTACCCTGACCAATTCTGGTTCTTTTGCTTCCCACTGAAGATCTCCATCTGGCTGGGCAGCTCCAGGACTCTGAAGGGATACACAGGAAGGCCACTCAGCGGCAGGCTGCCCACAGCCTCAACAAGCACCCTTGTTTTATTCAGGGCTGAAATTAAAGCACCATAAAAACATCCAAACATAATCTTTCATCTTGTTTGAGACAATGACAAACACACACGACTTGAGATAGACATAATCACATAATTTAAAAGGGAGCTTTTAAAAAAGAACTTTTGATATAGCATAATTACCAAACAAAATAAACTTATAATAAAGGCCTTCAGACACCATATAATTCATCATAGGATGAAATCTTTTTCTCAGAAACTATGTTATTCAAAAATAATATTAAAACAGCTATGAACACCATCTATTCTTACACAACTGAAAAATCCCATAACGTCAAGGTGGGTTGTGTCTCAGGAGCCATTCAGCAAATATTTCAGGGACCCCCCCCCATAATATTGTTTTCATGCAAACCTTAAAAACAGTATCGCTGTAAGAGCCTGCTTTTATAAATGAAATGAAAACTTTTTTAAGTGGCACAAAACCTAAGAAGGATATGTTATGGGTAATGAAACTATTTAAATCCAAATGGGGAAAATGCTATCCTAGCTCCCCGCCCCCCACCATCACTTCTTGGCCTTTTGACAAGGACTATGTGTAGCGTCTAGTTACCCCCTCCCAAATTCTTGTCTAAAAAAGTACATAAATTCATCTTCCAGAAAATTAATGATAATATGAATCCCAATTTCTATGATTAGGGATGAGTTTGAGCAGACCGTGATCTATGACTAGACACATATGGATGGACTACTGATCAAAGGCAACATTTTGCTCTTTATTTATCTTTTTTTTCCAATGAGAGAATTTATAGGTTTACAGAAAAATCATACAAAAAATTCAGAGTTCCCATATATGACCCTATTACAGGTACCTTGCATTAGTGTGGTACATTTGTTATACTTCATGAAAGAATATCTTTTATAATTGTACTTGGAAATATCATATTGAGTAAAATAAGCCAGACACAAAAGGACAAATACTGTATGACCTCCCTGATATGAAAGGATTATTTAACTTTTAAGGGTATGTTTTAAGGACTAGGTACATGTTCTATAAGCTACAAAGAATAAAAGTTTATTACCACAGAATATGGCCGATCATTACTATAACAAATTATATTTGATGGTATCACCTTCCTTCCGAATCTCCTATTTAAAAAAAATCCCTAGTAAAACATGGCTTTTGTCACATTGATACTTACTTCAAACACACAGACACACATATGAATACACTCATGTGCCTTCAGGGAAAGATTAAAAGATTTGGCCTAAATACCAAATTTCCAGCCTTATCTTTCACAACTTTCCAGTCTGAACCAACAGCTTACCCATTGGTCTCTGCCTCAGGGCCTTGTCCCTAAACTCCCTTCTCCCCTGTAGTATACTGAAGATACTTCATTAGTATTTAAATCCCAGTTGCCAACTGAATGCCAACTTAAATCTCAGTATCTTCATGAGCTTTCCAAGGCCAACTTAGCCCACACTAATCTACCATTTCTTTCTGTACACAGCATTCATCATTTTTATCATTCTGCTTAGCAACTATCAACAAATTATATAACTATTTCTTTTGTATGCCTTACCTCAATGAGACTGTAAGCTCCCTACAGCCAAGCACTGTGTCTTACACATCTTCTTTCTCTCCATGTCATCTATTTAGCTTGATCACTTCTTAATGGGTAGAAAAGAGGAGATCACTGAGAGGGGGCACAAGGGGAACAGTCCCTATGAATTAGGAGTCTGTGGGTGTGGGTGTATATAGATCTTTTCCCAAAATTTCCTAAACAAAATTTCCCAATTTAGAAATATTTCATTCTACAGCCCCACAAATCACTGACATTTCCATTTTAACATCAAAAGTAAATTTCTCAGGTTGCCTATCATATCTAAAGATAGCCCAGATATTCTTTAAAAGACCATATGTCCTGATATTTGGTTCGATATGTTTAGTGAATCCTCCTACAGATTATGACTTTTACCATGACGAACTCAAGTTCACAGGTCAAGAAATTTGGTACAGTTCTCAGATGAGGAGTGGGTAAAGAAGAGAAGTCACAAGACTTCGGGAAAAGTAGAAATGCTCTCAACCCAAGAGAGCTATTTGGAAACAGAAGAAACCCAAACTTACCAGAGGTCCAACAGAAAAAACCACAGCAGCCATAATTTCTTCCTCCGTGTTCCCCCTTCTGGAAAGAGTGAAGTCCCACAAAGACATACCTGAGGAAGAGAAACAAGGCATGAAAACCAAATCTGCCACGGAAATCTCAGACCCACCATGTTGGAAATCCTGACATTCACATGAGCAGGCCTCCCCTTAAGGGAAACAACAGTGACCCCCAGGATCAGGGGCAAAGATCCTCAGCAGACTAGACCTTCTACAAGGAGCTTTTTAAAAATATCTCGTTGAATCTTACAACAACCTATTTGGCATTCTATTTCCATTCCACAGATGAGGAAAACTGAGGCTTAGAAAAATTAAACTACTTATCCAAGGCCACACAGATACATGACTCCAGATCAGTCTAATTTCAAAACCCACACTCTCCCCATCGAATCAACTTGCTGTGTGATGTGAAAGAAAAGAATTCATTTAAGAGCGTCTTCCATGAAGAAATGACTGATTCCAGGTGTTGGCAGAACATTAAAAGATGAGCCTAGCCTTTAGTGGCGGCCATTCTCCGCCTGCCCGCGCTCCGCGCTCCAGTGTCCCACGCCGCTGCGCCCCGCATCCCTGCGCCCGGCTCTCCTGCGCCCCGCGCTCCACATCGCCCGCCGACATGCTGCGCTGCAGCCTGGCCTGCGAGCGCTGCCGCTGGATCCTGCCCTTGCTGCTGCCTCAGCGCCATCGCCTTCGGCATCATCGTGCTGGCCGGCCGCGGCTGGCTGCAGTCGAGCAACCACTTTCAGACGTCCTCGCTCTGGTGGCGATGCTTCCGGGAGGGCGGCGGCAGCGGGTCCTACGACTAGGGCTGCCAGAGCCTAATGGATTACGCGTGGGGGTGGGGCAGAGCGGCGGCCGCCATGCTGTTCTGCGGCTTCATCACCCTGGTGATCTGTTTCATCCTGTCCTCCTTCGCTCTTTGTGGACCCCAAATGCTCGTCTTCCTGAGAGTGACTGGAGGGCTCCTGGCCCTGGCTGCCATGTTCTAGATCAGACCTTCAACCTGCATGCCGACATCGGCACCACCTACATCTGTAACTGGGCCTACGGCTTTGGGTGGGCGGCCACCATCATCGAGATAGGCTGCGCCTTCTTCTTCTGCTGTCTCCCCAACTACGAGGATGACCTCCTGGGCAACGCGAAGCCCAGGTACTTCTACACCTCGGCCTAACGGGGCCGCGAGCCGGAAGAGAGCTCCAATGTCCGCATGGTTCCAGGGAAAGAAACTGCTTTCTCCAGACAACCTCGAACCTACGTTACAGCAGCGATAAACCTGTTCCTATTGTTAAACTAGTCAAACAAGCTAACAATAATTTGAGGGGAAATATCTCTTAAATGGTGTTACTGTTTTGTATTCATCGTTTATATATGTTTTGTGGAGTTAACAAGATGTGCTTCTTTAAACTAATTACCTATAATATACTACCGTGTGCTTTTATCATATCTATTCATAACATTTATACTGCTTCCAAGTTTCAAATAACTTGTTCAAGTTTCTGTTTTTTCCAGACTAAATGGCTTTAGTTTATTAAGAGCTAAGGAGAAGAAGGAAAAACTGGTAACATTTGTCAGTGGCCAAATGTTCTAAAAGAAACACAAAAATTAAATACTTTTCCATGTCTTTTTAGCTATTTAAAGAAGCAAAATAGTTTCCTAAATGCATGTCGTCTATGAGAATTTCTGATTAATTTTCCGAAAAACTGATTTTTTGCCAAGTTTCACGTTGACTTGACAGGTTGTCTCGCATTTTTCCACAGCCCAGGTCCCTTGCAGTAAGGCATCCTCTGGGCATGAAATGTCGATATGCTTTTCTCTTTTAAAGTGATTTACAGGGTTGGGGTGTGGGAAAATGCTGTATTAATGTTGCACTGATTGGTGTCTATATTCCCAGGACCAGAGTAGGCCAGAGTGAAAGATGGACTTGGTCTAACTCGTCATGATGGATGGATATTATCAGTTTGTGAAATAAAGCATTAGTAGGGTCATTTCCATCACAAAAGTGCCATCAGATAGTCTAAGGAGAAGAAACTGCTTGCATTTATCATCTCAGGTTTGATTTGGCTCTGATCGTATAGACACAGTTTCTGATAGATTGCATTTGTAGGTGAAAATGAAAATATAGTTAAAAATCTGGTCTTCCTTGGAAAACAGATTTGAAATGTCTGATATAAAACATGTAACAGGAGAGTTCAGGGAGATTCCGTTTCTCTGAATGGGAAATATATGGTATATCAGATATATTATTTTTTTATCATTTGTACTAACTGGCATGATGAAAACTGATCTATTTATATAGCAAATGACGATTTTGTAAGTTGAAGAATAAGCAATTGCGAACAGTTTCCATTATGAATTTTTCCTAATAAACCAGGTGTTCTGGAAAAAAAAAGATGAGCCTAGAATATCCTGTCATATTGCATAACAGGGAAACTATTAAATAATTTTTTTCTAGGGCTGTGTCAAAAGGATTCAAGACACTACTTGAAGAGGCTCCCGCTGACCAAAACTGGAACAATCTGAACATCAGTAAGGTATAATAATGCAATCAAATATGTTTAAACATCAGTTCATATTAATACAGTGGTCATCTCTAAAGAATGGCTCGAAAATATCAATTACTAGAAAATTAGTAAAGATTAACACAGAAGGGGAAAGAATCAAGCATTTATTCAACCTTTCTTATAGAAATATACCAAATAGTTGATTAGGGAAAGTTTGTTTTTATATAAGTATTTCAGCTAATAAATGAGTCAATGAATGACATTGGAATGTCACAATTTTGCAACTCCAAATGAATTAATGGCGCTAATCTAGATCTAGGCATTGAACACCAATGGCTGCTAAAAATACAAAAAGATTTTGTATGTGATTATAAACCTCCTGATTAAAGAACATACCACCACCTATGATGCAGTCTTGCTCAAAACTCATCTAATCCAAACATGATCAAGCCTACAGATCCAATTAGCAATTTTCAAGAAAAACAGAGGATAGAAAAATATGTAATACCATGGGGATACAATCAACAAAATACAGACTTTGGGAAATGGCAGGTCAAATGATATGGTTTCTTCAACAGAGAGAAAAAATAAAGGTAAAAACAGAAATTAATAAATTAGAAAACAATAATAATAAAGAAAGCAGCTGACAAAGCCAAGAGCTGATTCTCTAAATAATGAAACATAAAAACAACCGCCTAATCAAAAAAGAAAAAAAAATCAATCAACCAAAATAGAAACAAGTAGGAGACTGTAACAAATAAAACATTTTAACACTGTATGCTATGAAAAAATAAAATTTCCCTAAGAAAATTTGTTAGATTTTCTAAAACTGACTCAAATAGCAGAAAATTTAAATAGACCAATATAGCAGAGACAGTTAATTGCCTTTCAACATACAGACTCCTCCTCTTTTGCTTGACAGAGCCTTGAAGCTAGGACACACAGCTGGACATCTGCTGACCTCCCCTGCAGACAGGTGTGGCCACGCCACTAAATTATAGCAAAAGGGATCTGAGCAGAAGAGATGTATGCAACTTCCAGGTCACATCTTTAAAAGGGAGCTTCTGGCCCTTCACTTCCTTTCCCCTTTCAGTGGGCTGAAATGCCAACACTATGATATGGCGCCAGCTTCCACCACAGGAGGAGGACATCAACCCCTAGGGGATGGTGGAGCAACAAGACTGAAGGAGCATGGGTTTCTAGAACACCTAATAAATGGATCAGAAGGTGCCTACACCTACCCACCTGATCACTACCAGCCAGCTACTAACTCAGACTTTCATGTGAGACAGAAATGAACTTTCTTGTTCAAATCACCATTATCTGGTGTGCCAGTTCAATGTATTAATGCCCCCCAAAATGCCATTATCTTTGATGCAATCTTGTGTGGGCAGACATATTAGTGTTGATTAGATTTTGGAATCTTTTGGGTGTTTCTATGGAGACGTGATTCCATCAACTGTGGACAAGACCTTTGGTTGGATAATTTCCATGGAGGTGTTGCCCCACCCATTCAGGGTGGGTCTGAGTTAAATTACTGGAGCCCCATATAAGCTCTGACAGAAGGAGCAAGCTTGCCACAACCAAGAGGGACACTTTGAAGAATGCCCAGGAACTGAGAGGGGAGCTGCAAATGAGAGACAGTTTAAAGATGGCTGTTGAACGCAGACTCTTGCTCTGGAGAAGCTGAGAGAGGACAAACGCCCCAAGAGCAACTGAGAGTGACATATTTGAGGAACTGCAGCCTAGAGAGGAACGTCCTGGGAGAAATCCATTTTGAAACCAGAACTTTGGAGCAGACGCCAGCCACGTGCCTTCTCAGTTAATAGAGGTTTTCTGGACACCACTGGCCATCCTCCAGTGAAGGTACCTGATTGTTGATGCCTTACTGTGGACAGTTTATGGCCTTAAGACTGTAACTTTATAACCAAATAAACCCCCTTTATAAAAGCTGATCCATCTCTGGTGTTTTGCGTCCCGGCAGCATTAGCAAACTAGAACATTTGGTCTCTGTTGAAGCTGCCAAACTAATTTCTTAATTAATAGAGTGAATGGTCACAAGAGAAACATATTAAGTTATCAAGTAAGCAAGGATTAAATCAAGTTAAATCAAGGGAATATACGGATATCTTAAGAATGGAGAATAGTCTTTTTTTCCATGACACTGGGATTTCACTAGGCACAGTGACAAGATTTCAGTGGAAGAGAAACAATAAGAAATTGAGGGAAGAAAAACATAGTGCAGTATGGAGATAGGATTTTGGTAAAGAATTATCTCAGGGATTTCTATATGGAAACCTCAAGGTTAAATTGGTATTCCCTTATACCAGTGTTTCTCTATAAGGTCATGAATCTCTTGGCAAATCTAATGTAACTATTAATCCTCTCCCAGAAAACCCCCACATATAATTACAGGGGTGTCAAATGTGAAGGCCCATAAAATTCACTAGGCACGTTTATTAAAAAAAAGAAATTATCTGGATCCATCCCAGCTCTTCTAAATCAAGGCCTCTACTTTAGGTGTGTGGCACGGAAATCTACATTTTCAACAAATACCTCAAGTGTTTACCTTGAGAGATATGTCCTAAAGCCAACACCTGAACTTGGATTTACACATTTGAAAATCAAATTTAAATGTTTTATCAAGAGGACTCTAGAGCCCAGGAAAGCTGCGGCCTTGCATTAGCTCCCTCAGCAGAGGTTCTGCTTCCAGCCTAATAATGAATCTCAACTCCTCAATTCACATTTCAGGAGCAACACTTTTGCCAAGGCTGAATACAATTAAAACAATAATTAAGGCTGTTCTAACAAATATTGACAACTATATAACAACACCAGTAGATTTTAATTTTTGGAGGGTTGCAGACCCATTTGAGAATCTGATAAAAGCCGTGGACCTTATCCCCAGAATAAGCTCAAACATATAAAATGTTGCATAATATTTCAGGGAGCTTGAAGACTCCCTCATCCAAGTCTACACACTTACCCCAAAGAAAAGAAATCCAGTTTTATAAGAGGGGGGAGGGGGAGGGGAGAAATGGGTTAGGAGAAATAATAAACAACTATTTTTTTTCCCCAAACATAAAAGCCAACATACGCAAAGCAATATGAGACATTTTCAATTCCAAGAACTACAATAGTAGTTTTCTGCATCTTTAAAACTCATTTTGAATGACATGAGTCTTCATTGCTTATGAAATCGGTAAAAATTACTAAACTCCTCTTTGGCAATATGCCACATAGATACTGTCATTCACCTATGCTTAACAACCAAAATGTGCAATAAACATCTTAATTTTATAATCAGAATTTTTAAAATGTTACTTAAAATTCAATATATTCAGCTTGTTCTGAATTGTATAAAATGTAGGAAAAAAAAAAAGACTGCAAGTGAAGAAGCCAAAACGGTACTGAGACTTCTGACATCTGCAATTGAGATTTTTACCTTTCTACCTGTCCATACTTTCCATGTATTTAATAAGAAGAATCTGTACATAGCCAGGAGCTCAGTACAGGATAAAATCCCAGAGTGGCTGTCCACACGGCCAGATTTGAATCTTTGATTTGGCTCCTGTAGAAACTTACTATAGGGCAGACTGAATTTCGGTTAACATGAGGTTTTCCACATTTTATGCGCC
>PVKY010012473.1:0-11502 GCA_004027775.1 Bradypus variegatus | reverse complement strand
TCTTGTAAGCATTTACACAAACTTATACTTAAGCAAATGTTTCGGTAACAAACATTCTTGTGACTTAATTGAACAATCATTTTTGTAACAAAACATTCTTCCCCTTTTTAAGATGGGTTATAATGGAGTTTTAAGTCGGGGGGGAAGGTTAGGTTGGACTCTACAATAGGACAGTACTGTGAATAGTTGATTGTACACTGTGGATGACTGTAGGGTATGTGAATATATCTCAATAAAGCTGTATTTTTAAATAAAAGTAGGTATCTACATACAAAAGCATGAAATTTGGACTCTTACCTTACACCATGTACAGAAATTAACTTAAATGGATGAAAGACCTAAATTTAAGAACTAAAACTATAGAATTTCTTGAAAGGAAACATAGGAACAAATCTTTGTGACCTTGTATTAGGCAATGGATTCTGAAATATGATATCAAAAGCAGAGGCAACAAAAGAAAAATAGGTAAATTGGGCTTCATTAAAATTAAAAACTTTTGTGCATCAACATCAAAGGACACCATCAAGAGAGTGAAAAGAAAACCCACAGAATGGTCAACTGGCAATTACAGAGATTTCTTTAAAAGCTGAAATTCAGCAACTTCTTCAATAAGCATTCTCTTTGTGGTAGGTTTCAAAATTAGATTCCAGAGTTCAGCAAAAGTTGATTCTGACATCTATTGCCACGTTATTTATTGCTTTAGAGAGGGGCAGAATTTTAGAGTACCCTACTCTGCCATTTTTGGAATATTCATGCCCTCAATTAATATTATCCAAAGGTTAATTCTTATTCTTAAAACTTAAAGAAAAAAATTTTAGACATGAAATCATGACTATCTTACAAATTTATAGTGAACTCGTGTCAGAGATTGTATTTAATTCTTTAATTAATGAGGGAGCCAGTACGATTGCATAATCAGTTCTAAGGAGTATTCAGAGAAACCTCATATATATATAGGCTGAAATAAATTTCCAAATACACTCAGAACTGATATAGCCACAAAGAAATAATCAATTGCATTCCACCAGCACCACTGATTTCCATTAATATGGACAAGTATATTTTGCATCATTATCAGTTTCCTACAATATAACAGAGCTATACAAAATGTGCGCTTATTATCTACTGAAGGCTCCTAGTAATATTTTTAGTGTGTCTCAAAGTTTTACAATTTTCCCCTGCTCTTATAATTTGGCTAGTCATATACTAGGCTCTAAATTGCAGTGAAGAAGTGGGTGTGGACAGATGTGATCCCTGAGGTCTTTCCACCATGACAACATTCCATCAGCAAGATGAAATCCTGATGGAAATCAAGTAGAAAGAAGGAAGGAAATGGTTCATCCATTTCCAGTGTTTGACCTGGAAATTATACACTCCTTGCTGCCCACATCCGATTGCCCAGAACCTGGTCAAGTGGCCATGAATACCTGCAAAAGGGGCTGATAGATGTAGTCTTTATTCTTTGTATCATGGGCCCTGCCAAAATAGAGTCCTGGAAGGAAGATAAGTAGGGAGGGAGAGTTAACAGTTTCTGTCACATATTTTCAAAAGATGTTTATCAGGGTTTTGTTACAAAGAGGAGATGGAACTTGGTAGCCAAAAATGTACATATGTCAACTATAGCACTTATTTCATCAATGGTAAAGATTAAGGTGATTATTACAGAGATAAATCTTAGAGATGCAAGAGGTAAAAATAATCACAGTTCCCTTAGTCCAGTGATTTTGATTGATATTGTGTTGAAAAGCAAGAAGCAGAATTGAAAATGAATTGAATCTAGTTTGATCATAGTCCATTCCTGGGGAATAACAAAAAACAGAAGAATAAAAGAAACTCTCCAAAAATCTTAGCCCCCAAGTAAGTTCCCTCAAGCAAAGCTGAGTTTGAGGAAAGTTGGGTTAATCAGTCTCTAAAGAATGGTTAGGAGTTTTCAGTTTCCTGAGTCCCTGAGGCCTGAACCAAACTCCCATTTGTCACCTCTTGGGGTAGGAGGAGTTGGAAGGAAGGAAGGAACCCCGACTTCTCCATTCGGGGTGTGACCTAGAATCTGGAATTAGAGTGGCTCTGGGGACCAAAGAATATCACTCTTATCCAGGATCTCAAAGACCTTCTCCCCCACTTTTTATCTCCTTTTTTTGCTCATAATGGCTCTCTGATCTCTAATTTTCTCTTTTTCTGTCTCTCTTTCCCTTTATCTTTCTTCATCTTATTTTTTCTTGTTTTGTCTCTTACATTTCCTCATTGTTTCCTTTGCTTTCTCTCTCTTTTGCTGACTCTGGCTTTCCTCTCTCTCCATTTGCCTCTCTTCCTTAACCTGAATCTTTGTTCTCCCAGCAATTCTCTTTCAGCATCTCTTTGTCCTTGTGTCTCTGTCTCTTTCCTTCTCCAATCCCTCTCTTTGCCTCTGTCATTTTTTATTTTGTTGATTACCATCTCCTTTTGTCCCTTCTCCATACCCTATGCCTCTCTGGAAGAATTCCAGAATCAGAACTTTGACCCCTTGTGATAAAGGAGGCTGTATAAATTCCAGGTAAAGTCAATGTCGTACCCGCTCTGTGGATGTCAGTCAGGCTGTTCTCTGGGAGGCTGGGGGACAGCAGGAGGGAGAGGGCTGGGGACACAAAGGAAGGAATTGAGGATGGGGAGTGCTCCCCAGTGCTAATGGCAGGCCCTGGAATGGGACTGTGGAGAGGGGCTGGTGATTCCTTCCTTGGGGGGTTCTTTGAAGCCATGCGAGTCCCTGGGCTGCCTGACCCACAGAGTTCGGAGAGGGTAGCCTCGTTACCTGGAGGTTCAGGGCCAAATAAACCTTGTTTCAGATTTGGGTGATAATAAATCATCATTGGCTAGAACCCATGGAAATGAAACATGTCAACAGAGTGAGAAGACATTATTTTAATAATCCTCACGGATGTTTACATGGTATAAATTTACAAACTATTTTCATATCCAAGATCTGTTTGCTTTTCACAGATCATTAATGGAAAGGGCAGAGAATGGTAGTTTCATTTTGGGGAGGAAAAAACTAAGATTCACAAAGAGGAAGCTGATCGAGTCCAGGCCTGAGACTCCAGATAAAAACCCAAAACCACATACATGAGGAATGGCAGAGCCAAGGTCAAATCCAGCTTGGTCTGACTCCTCAGACGAGGGCTCTTTCTGCTGTACAAGAGTGTTTTTGTTTTGTTTTGTTTTCTTTTTGTTTCTAACCAAAAGGAATGGGGTGTTGTCTCAAGGAGCTCTGGGACTCTAGTGTCGTCTGAGCCTGGAAAATTTATTCTTCAGTCATTCATTAAATTTTCATTCCTCTAAAGTCCCCTCTTTCCTTCTCTCATTAATTCATTCATCCATTCATATAGTCACTGGTTCATCATCATTCATATTCTAATTCATCCACTATCACTTATTTATTAAATAATCATTTATTGATGAACTGCAAATCAGCTGGCCCTGCGCTAGATGATAGAGGCATAAGATGATACAGAAATGTCCCTAAACTACTAACGGCAGTACACACACAGACACGTATGTGTGCATGCATATATACATACATGTATAAGCATATATATCCATACACATACACACATATGTACATATACACGCATATACCATTAATGCAAAGTGACAACTTGTAACCAAGAAATCGAGAATTAACAAATGATTATGATTAGTGAATCATTATATGGATGTTTTTCTTTCTATATAGCAGAATAGGCAGAAGTTAATACCTGAAATTACTGAAACTCAATTAGCCTCAGACTGGTTTATACTTTTGTAATGGTTATTCTAGCCTAGTCTCACCCTTGTTCATACTTACTAATGTAATGGTTATTTAGTCTGATTTCAGCCCTGTTTACATTTACTATTTTAGTGTTATTCTCACCCAGTCTCAACCTTGTATATGCTTACTATTGTAATGGTAACAACTCCATCCCCCCCCATTGTTTGAATCCATAAAAACCCTGAACTCCTTAAAGTGGGGGAGACAGATTTTGGGGCCAATAGACCACCTGATCTCCTGCTTCACCCCTAGCAATAAACTCCTTCTGTCTTTGCAACCCCAGCATCATAGATTGGCTGTTATGTTCATGGGGCAGAGAACCCACTACTTTTGTTCAGTATCAGTGTGATAGGAGTAGAATCTTACGTGAGTGGATAGCACGGAGAACAGAAAATAATTCAGATTGAACTGGTTCAAAATAGACTACACATCTTTTCTGGTCATATAACGCAACACCAACAAGCAAACAAACATAGAAAAATGGTCTGCAAAATATTCACCTCTTCCTACACTCACAAATCCTGGACTCCTAAGAGTGATTTCTTTCTTGACTTCCAACTTCTCATGCTCATGTGTACCATGTCTCACATCTGCCTTCCCTTCCCTCTCTCCCTGAGGACCCCACCCAGTGACAGGCACAGAGACAGAGCTGTCCTACATTCCTTCCCCTCCCTCATCTCTCCTACAGGCGTCTTGTGATCTTATCTCTGGAATAACCCCCAAGCCTGTGTCCTCTTCTCGATTTCTGGCATTCATCACGTGGCACATTTATTACCTGCATGGGGCTCCTCAAAGCCTTCCTGTTCTGTTTCCCAGCCTCGGTCCATCTGCCCCCACCCCCCACCCTCTCCTTTGCCACCAGTAATTTTCCAAAAGGCATGTGTGGTTCTGTCCTCCTCACATCCAGATTCCTCAGGACAATATTCAAGACCCCTCTCGATCTGATCTGGAATTCTCCAGACCAATCCCCACAGTTCTCTCTCTAGATGAGAGTGACATGGAAGTTCTTCCCTCATCAACTGATATACTGGGGCATCTAGGTCTTCACACACATTCCTCTTTCTGCTTGGAAGTCTCCCCTTTCTGTGACAGTAACCCTTCCTTGACAGAGATTATTCCACTTTCCTTTGGGGGACCACACTTTCTTTGGTCTTTTTCTACCCCAGTGCATCATTTGCCATTTGTTGGCATGCCTGCCTTTCAACTCTACTTGACTTTGCATGTGTTCTTCATTTCTATGCCTTCAAGACTCTCACATTAGATGGGTGTTCAATATTTGTCTATTACATTAATTAATAACTATTAAAACCTGTGCATGCATTAAATGTGACTCTCAAATGTATGGCTAGCACTTCATAAGTAGAAAGTGTTCCAAGCAGGAGGACAATGATTATATGATGAAATATATATGAAGACAGTAGCTTGGTGGAGATTTTCTCTCCTCCCTGAGCCCAGAGAATCCGACAGTCAGTGCTATGAGAGGCGGGTAGAGTGTCCCTGACTACCCCATCTCTACTTATTTATCTGCTCTCACTCCCCCATTCGCCAGCCTCCACTGGACTTGTCTTGCTTTCTGGATCAAGTCTAGTATCCTCAGCTTGGTGATCAAGGATGGTGCCAACCTCTTGTGTCTTCTCTCCTGCCTTCCTCCCCCAACTGTGTCTAAACAGAGAACACTTCAGTTGATTTTTCCAGGTAGAGTAGGGGTGGGGACTGTGCTTCGGCATAGGTTACTGTATATGAGCAGACTTAGAAATCTGTGGGAGCACAGAGAGCTCAGGTGCCAGGGATGCGAGATGAGTTTGTAGAGGTGAGTTGGGGCCCCATCAGGGAAGGCCTTGAATTACCAGCTGAGGAGATGAGCCTATAGAGGGCAATGGGGGGCCATGGAAGGTTCTGAGCAGAGGAGGGTTGGGCCAACTCTAGTGCCAAAGAGGTTTAGGTGCAGATGGAATGGGGGACAAAAGAATGGACACCAGGAGGCCAGGGAGCTGGAGTCACAGGCTAGACCTGACTCTCCAGTACAGTCAGTGGACGATGCTGGTCCAGATAAACAAGTGGGGCATTTAGATGAGGACAGGGAGATGTTTATCATTCCAATTCAGCACAGAGAAATGAGGTGATATATAGTTGATAGCTAGAACTTTCAAGAGTTCTCCAGCTGTCAACCACCTGTCTCTTTCTTGCCTCTCCTATTCCTTTTATAGCTCAGGACGGTGCTTACCCTTGGGGAAGGGGGAGGATGTGTCTATAGGGACACAATGTGATGATCATGTTCTGTTTCTCCATCTGGGTGCTGGTTGCAAGGGTGTGTGCTATTTGTGAAAACTCAGCAAATGTAATGACAAACACACCTTTCAAAATGAATGTCATAGTGCAATTCAAAAGTATAAGCAAACAAATTAACAGTTGTAAGAAGAAAACGAAAATCTTCTGTTATCCTGAATAATCCCTTTCCACAGTAACTCAGTCCATATAAAGGAAAAGTTGCACGTTACTGGTCTCCTGCCCAAGCGGATGATCACTCAGCAATAACAGGTCTCTTGGGGGCAGGAAGCAAATTCTTCTGCTTAAAGGAAACAGTTTTTTCACTGGACACTTACAGTAGCTGATACGGGGGGCAGTAGTGTGCGCCGAGCGCCCTCCCAGGTTTTCATCGGGCTGCCTGCGATCACCCCTGCTTTACCGTGGCCCCCGGACTCACACACGGGGCTGACCACCAGGCTCTGCTGCCCTCACGGATGGGCCCCCAGGTCGGGTCTGGCCGCTAACCGCTCAGCGGCGCTGGAGTTCGCGCTCTCGGGGATCACCGAGGTGCGGGGGCTCCAGCTCCTCCTCTTCGCCCTGTTCTTCGCCCCCTACGCGCGGCCCTTCCCGGGAACCTGGGGGTCTCGCCCTGCCGCTGGCTGACTGCCGCCTCGCCGCCCCCACGTTCTGCTTCCTGCGCAACTTCTCCCCTCTGGAGCTCGGGTTCACCTCCACCGCCCCCCCTCATCCCCCGGGCCACCTCCTCACTGGCCACAAGCCCATCCCACGAGCCACATGCTTTCCCCAGACGGGCTTCTACCTACTCCCGGGACCGCGGAGACCCTGCTGCAGGCGGTGATGTCTGCCGACCGCCACTGGCCATCCGCCACCCCCTGAGGTGCCCGGCGCTCCTGACGGCGCGCGCCTGCCGCGTCCTGGTGCCGGGGCGCTGGTGGGGGGTTGGGGGCAGCTCCTGTTCCTCGTGGGGCCCACCCTGGACCTTCTCTCCTCTCTTCTATGACCCCAACGTCCTCAACCACTTCTTCTGGGACAGCCCCACTTGCCGGAGCTGGTGCGCGCTGACACCAAGCGGCTGCAACTAGTCTCCTTCCTGGGGGCCGTGGGCACCTTGCCCAGAGCCTTGCTGGTGAGCAGCGGCTCCGGCGCATCCTGTGCACCCGGCTGCACCTGCCTTCCCCAGAGCTCCGCCAGGCCTGTCCACCTGCTCCCCCCACATCCGGGTGGGCTCCCTCACCCACGGGAGCTGCGTCACCACGTACCTCAGCCCCATGCAGACGGGACGGCCTGAACCCCAATAAAGGCGTGGCTTTCTTCAGCACCACCTTGTCACCCCTGCTGAGCCCCTTCATGTACTGCCTCCGGAACAAGCTGGCCTAGGAGGTCGTCTGGGAAGCTCGGGGCGTGAGACTTCCTGAGGGCTTCTCCCCATGGGTTTCACGGTCTTCTTTCTTTTAATTAAGGAATATTTTCCCCACTTTAGTAGGCATAAAAAAAATTGCTAGTTTAAAAAGCGATTGTGGTTAGGTCTGTATTCCAGAAGAATGAAAATGGACGAATTTATCTTTTGCTTAGGACAACACAGCCTTGGACAGGAATGAGAGGCTGTTGTTAATCAGTCTACTCATGTGACATCTAATTTAATAATAGAAAACTCTGAATTTTATCTTGGCACGTGGTGGCCCAGGTAGAAACTACAATTCCCAGCCTCTCCTGCAGCCAAGTGTGAACATGTGACCACACTTGGGAGGATGGGGTGTAATTGGGATGATCCATCATATTGGCTGTTTCCAGACTCATAAGTGACATTGCACAATATCTGTGTTTATGTGCCTTGTTTATTTCACTGAGTGTCATGTTTCACGTTTCTGCCAGCATGTCTTGTAACTTCTTTCTTATGGGCAAATAATATCCCATTGTGTATGTACCACATTTTGTTTCTCCAGTAGTTTGTTGATGGACACTTGTGTTCATTCCAGTGTTGGGCTATTGTGAATAATGCTGCTATAAACATTCATGTACAAGCATCTGCTTAAGACTGTTTTTATGCTCTTTGGATATGTACCTAGAAGTGTAACCGCAAAGTCAAATGGTTATTCTCTGTTTAACATTTTGAGGAACTGCCATATAGTTTTCCTCAGTGGCTGCACTATTTTACATTTCCACCAACAATACATTACAGTTCCAATTTCTCTGCATCCTCTTCAACAGTTATTTTCCATTTTTTTAAATAATGGCTGAAAAGTCATAACCAGGAGGGATGTCCCTTTATGTACCCCAAGAGCCTCTGAAATTATTTGAATGGGACTGAATTTCCTTCTACAACCAAACATCAATTTAGGGCTCAAGTAAAATTTTTTTAAGTGTTGGAGGTTAAGAAATGTTTAGGTACACATGAAAATGCTAGTTTCAAAGAGATGGTGATATTTAGGCTGGCTCCTGTAGGGCAATTAGTTCTCCAGGTAGAAAAGAAGGAAAGGATGAGAATAAATAAGTGTGTAAGAATTAGAGTCTTACTAAATAAGTAAATAGCTGACATTTGTTCACTTGATCAGCTGGGGAATGTTGAGGTTTCCCACGTTTGATGTAGTTCTGGTTGTTTTTTAGATTGTCACATAACCAGACATCTCTAGAAGTGTTATTACAAAATAATAGTTACATATTTATCTCTGAAAACTTAGTATTGAAAGGTGAAAAGATGAGAAACATATACTTCTACATTGGATAACTTAAGGCTCACTCTTTACATTCTGTTGTTTCGTTACAATATTCTAAACATAAAATCTTGCATTTCTTCACAAAATTGCAGTTGTTCATTATAGATATTTCTATGTATTTCATTCAGCAGCACATCATAAGCATTTTTCATATGATGATGAAGCTTTTGTTCATAAAATGTTGAATAACTATATTCTATTCCTCCATGGGAATGTACCCTAACACACTTAATTAGTCTTCCATTGGGTCTAGCCAGGATGTTCACAGTTAAGTACTATACATAATACCATTTTGTACATTATTGTATATAGAACTTTTCCACATTTAGTTCGTTCCCTATTCATAATTTATTCCTTGAGCTGAAATTATTGGGTAAAAGGTTGCCAACATATTTTAAAGTCATGATTGGTATCAACAGTGTACATCTGAAATTCTTTGTTATTCTCAAAGTGTTGTATCAATTTATCCTTTGACAGTGGTTTAGAAGGTTTCTTAACCCTTGGTGAAAATATCTCTGGTGGTAAATGAAAGACATAAGGACAGGGAATTTTGCTTCATCCTTGAGTCCCTTTTCCCCTCCCACATCCAATTTATCAGTAAATCCCAATCTATTGCAGTTCTCTCCATTTCTTCGTTATCACTAGCAATCAATCGAATCCACCACAATCTCTAGCTGCAACAGTTACCTTCTGGGTCTCCCTGTTTCCACGTGTCCACTAAGCAGGCATGATAGTCTTTAAAATTATAAATTACAAATTAAGTCAGCTCCTTCCCCTGTTTTTCAGTCCTCCGGTTGCTTCCCTTTGTGAATGGATTGCAATCCAAACTCCTTAGAGCTGCCCCAGTCATGTAGCTGTGCCTCTCTCCAAACTCAGCTCGCACTTATCCTAAAACTCTCTCCACCCCACCTTCTTTTCCTCCGTCGCATCAAGGTCATCCCTTCCTCAGGACCTTTGCCCTCACTGTTTCTTCTGCTTAGATTCCTCCCATCACATAACTGCTCCTTTGTCCTTCAGGGCTCAGACAAAAGTTCTCATCCTCATAAAACCTTTCCTGACTGACCAAAATAAAATATTCCCTCTGGTCACCCTTGTCATGTGTCCCTACTTAATTTTAGATTTTCATTATCTGAAATCATATTGGGTGTTTGTTTTTTGGATGCTGTGCTCCCCAAGGGAAAGGCACCTCCTGGGACCTCCTATCTTGCTTATTCTTATGTATCCACTGTCTGGAACAATGACTGATTAGGGTTAGGGTGTTCATTTGTTGATGAATGGATGAGGCATGGTCGTAGCTGAAGGCTAAGGAGGACTCAAACCTCACCCAGGACTTCCTGGCTGTGGGGATTGTTGGGTGGATGGAAGTGCCAATCTCAGGAGATTTAGGAAGCAGAGGGGATTATGCAGACCAGGCGCTGGACTCAGTTTTCACATCCCGAATGTGAGCGACTACGTAACATCCTGGGGCGTGGGGATGCGGGCAGGGAGTTCCCAACTAGAAATGTTCACACGTCCCGTCAGCTGATATTATTGAGGGCTCACTAGATCTAGGCTGGTGAGTTCCACTGCTCCTCCTCGGAGCCATTCCTCACAGGGGCCCCGATAAGGAGACATCTTCCGAAGTCTCTCCTGGCACCCTCCAGTGAAGGAGGCACAGGGCTGTTGGGAAACAAATACAGAATACCGACTGCCAGAAGATTAAGCCAAAAGGACACCCATGTAATGCTTGTGTTTAACAAGAAGTCTTGGGGTAATGAGTGTAGTTGATTATGACACCACCAAAGCCCCAAGATCCTTCTGTGTTTCAAACCTGTCACTCTCCATGTCTGGCATTTTGTCTGAAGACCCCTCATCTGATGGTTAAATGACAGTTGCCAAAGCATCTCACACAACGGAATTACAAGCAGAGACAAGGGGAAGGAAAAACATATTTTCTTCCTCAGGAGACTCTGTTATTTTATCCAGGAATCAAATCTTTCCCAAACCCTTCCTTCCCTGTAGCTCTCATGCTGAGGACTGGGCCACACGTCCAACACCAGACCAGCCACCGGCAAAGCTGAAGGAGATTCTCCATCACTGGGTAGAAAACCATAATTCATGTGAAGAGACAACATTGCCTGGAACTGGGCATCCTACATTAAATGACAGTGCCACACTTTTACACACAATATAGGTAACCTTTTTTAGGTCCTAATGAATTGGAATAGCTAGCAGTAAATACCTGAAAGTGGCAAACTACAACCCAGAACCCATGACAGTTGTATAAAAATGTAGCTTATGAGGGGTGACAATGTGATTGGGAAAGACACATAGACCACACTCCCCTTTGTCCAATGAATGTGTAGAAAAATGGGGGCAAAAAAAAAAGGCACCCAGTGTAAGGGTCGAATGTCACGCCGCAAAGGAAGACCCCAAGAGTCCGGCTCTCATGCAAACAGCAAGGGGAATTTTATTATCCATGCATGCATGGGGCGCTCTGAACACACAGGAATAGAGCACACCCCTGCTGGGGTAAGTGTGCATTTTTAAAGGCAAAAACTGCAAGACAAGGGGGGGTGCAAGCAATTGTACAGAAGCAGATCGCATTGGTTAGTAATGACATTTAAATTCATTGGCTACAGAGCGGGGAAATTCCAGGAATTATTTGGGGAGGCTAGGGGCGGGGGAGTTCTAGAAACCGGTTGGGCATACCCTGTGGTTTATTTGTTATTGGTGCCTGGTCTGGGTGGGGAAACATTT
>PVKY010012472.1:0-11506 GCA_004027775.1 Bradypus variegatus | reverse complement strand
TGGCCAATGGTGTCCGGAAAACCTCTGTTAGCTGGGAAGGCACGTGGCTGGCATCTGCTCCAAAGTTCTGGTTTCAAAATGGCTTTCTCCCAGGACATTCCTCTCTAGGCTGCAGTTCCTCAAAAATGTCACTCTTAGTTGCACTTGGAATGTTTTTCCTCTCTTAGCTTCTCTGGAGCAAAAGTCTGCTTTCAAAGGCCATCTTCAAACTGTCTCTCATCTGCAGCTCGTGTGCTTTCTTCAAAGTGTCCCTCTTGCCTGTAGCTCCTCTTCAAAACGTCACTCACAGCTGCACTGAGTTCCCTCTGCCCGGCAGCTCATTTATGTGGCTCCACTCATCAAGGCCCACCCTGAATGGGTGGGGCCACGCCTCCATGGAAACATGTCATCAGTGTTATCACCTACAGTTGGGTGGGGCGCATTTCCATGCCAATCTAATCAGCACCAAAACATCTACCCTACAAAACTGCATCAAAGAATATGACTTTTTCTGGGGGACATAATACATTCAAACTGGCACAATTATGATGCCTGTTTTAGTTTGAGTATATAGTTGATGGGGGATAACAGAAAAACTGATGCCCCCTGACTGGCCCAGTAAGAGGTTGAGTGGCACAGGTGACTGGTGTCTGGAGGCAGAGCAGGAAGGCCCAGGTTGGCTGGAGGTGGTGGGTCTGAGGCACCATGGCTGTCCTGCTGTGAGCAGGTCAGCCTCTCCTGCACCCACCTCCCCTTCTGGTAGCACAAGGGAGGTAGCAGCTCCATGGGTCACATTCTCCTTCTGGGCCTGCCAGGAGGGGGAGAGTGTCTAGGGCCAGAGTTCCCAGCAAAATTCCAATTCCAATAGAGTGGCCATGTCTGAACCAGGGGCTGCCTGTTGGCTGTTAGTCACTGCTGTAGAGTGAGGCCGGCTCTTGACTGCGGCCAGGCAGGACCCCATCCCCCCACCCTTGATTGCTGAGCTGTGAAGGGCAGTGGGGGCTGAAAGTAGGTGGCCGCCCATGGCACTGCTGCAGCGGCGTTTTCCGCGGTGACTCAGCGGTTCACAAGGGTTTGCCTCCTTCCTTCTCGAGCCTGTGCCACCTGTTTACCAGGACAGTGCCGGGGCCCCAGGCGGTGCCACGTGGTGACTGCCCGTGTTTCGCTTCTCAGGGTGGCGTGCGTGATCCCAGCTGTGGTGGCAGCGCCTCCGTCCTTGTGGGTGGCCAGGCCACCCGCCTTGTACAGCCACAGGATGCAGCTGTTCCAGCACAGCCTGAGGGAGCACACGGCTCCCTATTTCCAGCAGCTGCAGCGGATGGCAGCGCTGCGCTCGCTGCAGTTTCCTGAGCTGAGACTGGTGCAGTTCGACTCAGGTATGACAGGGAGCTTGCTTGTGCACTTTATTATGTAAGATTCATTTCTTTGGATAATGAGATATTTTTAAAAAAAACTCTTTTTTTGGTCGACTGTTTCTTAGAGCAGTAATGGTTTACAGAAAAATTATGCAGAAAGTACCTAGTTCCCGTATACCCTGCCCCTGCTCAGTTTTCTCTATCATTAACATTTTGCATTAGTGTGGTACTTTTGTTCTACTTGATGAAACGTTATTACAATTATATTGCTAATTAAAGTTCACAGTTTACATTACGGTTCACTCTTTGTGTTCTACAGCTCTGTTTTTTAAAAAAAATTTTATTTTGGTAACTATACACAACATAAAATGTCTCATTTTAACCACTTTCCAGTGTACAATTAATTACATTCTTAATGTTGGGCTACCATTGCCACCATCCACTACCAGCATTTTCCCGTCACCCCAAAGAGAAACTCTGAACCTTTTTGTGAGATACTTTTAATATTATTTATTTCACAGGAAAGCTAGAAGCTTTAGCTATCTTACTTCAGAAGTTGAAATCCGAAGGACGTCGGGTACTGATTTTATCACAGATGATTCTTATGTTAGACATTTTAGAAATGTTCTTGAACTTTCATTATCTCACCTACATAAGAATTGATGAAAATGCCAACAGTGAACAGCGGCAGGTAAGAAATAATTGTTTATTTCTTTATCTTGTACCATTCGATTGCTTTGATATTAGCCACCACTTTTTAAGGAACCTAATTTCTAAGAGCTGTAGAAATTCAGTTATAATAACCCCTGCAAACAAAAGGGAAAGAACTTTTTAATCGATTTGGATTTTAAATAAATCTTTAGCTCCATCCTTTGATATGTTTTATCATAAGTGAGCCCCACTTTGTTGAACAGTGTTATTAGGTAAGAGCAGAATCAGCTAGATGTCCCGATAAAAATTGGTAATCTGCAGTCATTGTATGACTATTGCTGACTTCAGGAGATAGCCGTGGAGTAAAAATATGAAATGGTTCAGACTCATTTACAATTAAGGAAATGCAGAGTAAAGTGCTGTGGCCAGTTGTTACTTGTCAGATGAGCTGAGTGTGTTTTGTGCTGTGTGGAAAGCGAAGCAGGAACTGTGGCCCCTGCTGGCGTGAGGGTGGATTCTAACAGCTTGGTGGACCGCGGCTTGGCGGCATGTGTCATGAGCTTCAGAAATGGGTGTGCACTTGGGGCTGGTGGTCTTCCACCGAGGCCTCTTTGCTTAGGAGCAGCACCCCCACCCCTGATCAACAGCCTGAATCAGCTGTTCACTGCAGAGCTGCCTGTGATGGGGGCAGCCGAAGGAGATGCGCCGTGAGACTTGACAGTGTGTTAAATGCGACACTCCCCCCAGGAGGCCAGCGGTAGACCGAGCGGTCCCCAGCAGTAATGCTTCAGAGGCGCTTTTAGTCATGAGGGAGGTATTTCTGATAGATAGGGAAGGAGGTCGCTCCTGTGTGTCACAAGGGTCACGGCACACGCCAAAGCCAGGGGCACAGCTGCGTTCCCACCACTTGGCACCATCAGCGTGTGCGGGTTTTTCACAGATGCACTACACACACTGAAAAGGCCTAAGAAGTCTACCCAACTGTTACTTAACACGTTTTCTTGGCAGTAGTTTCCCAAATTGAATATAGAATTGCTTGAAGGAAGAGAGTTGGTTAATTCTTATGGTCTTGCTGGTTCTGAGATGATTATAGAAGAGAAGCATCCAGGCCAAATCCTCTCAGCCGGTGGGCCTCAGGGAGGTTAGCAGAATTTTCTCCTTGGTTTTGGTTTTCCCCGTTTCCTCAGCCTTACTCCAGGGGCTTTTCATCCGTGGAGCACCCTGGCATTGCCTGAGGATAGAGGAGAGAGCACATATCCCTCCCCAGTAAGAACCTGCTTTCTGTTGGGGTCTACAAATTGCGCTGACAGTAGATAGAAGGGCCCTGAGGTCTTCCCTCTTGTGGTGGTGACATGCGAGTCACTGGAGCCATGCGTGGAGGCGCTTGTGACTGGAGTGCGGAGAGCCAGAGCCAACGGCCAGATGCCAGCGGGCTGTGGGCATCACACATCCCCTGAGACACACGGCAGAGGCTTTGTTGTGGAATAACTTTTAATTGATAGTGAAACGTTTCCCAACAAGAGTGTTCTTGTCGTTTTAGGAACTAATGAAGAGTTTCAACAGGGACAGGCGGGTGTTCTGTGCCCTCCTGTCCACGCACAGCCGCTGTGCAGGGGTGAGCCTCGTGGAGGCCGACACAGTGGTGTTCTACGACAGCGACCTCAACCCGGTGGGAGATGCCCAGGCCCAGGAGTGGTGCGACAGGATTGGGAGGAGCCGGGACGTCCACGTGTACAGGTGAGGGCCAGTTACACCCAGCACTGAAGGCGAGACGCTGACTGAATTTTAGACGTTTCTATGAGCTTTTGTTTAGTTTTCCTTCAGACAAATTAATAGTCCTGCTGTTTTAGCCATTCCTTATACTTGATGTTTGCTTGAAATGTCGTTTCGTTAGGTTCCTTGCATATACCGTTTTTCTGTCCCTGAAGTTTTGTTTGTTGTGCCTCTTCTAGAGTAACTAAAGCTTAAAGGGATGATTTATACTTTGAGCTGTTTCAAATATTATGAAGTCTAAATCATTTGTTAGTAAAATGATGACTGGAAGAAGTTAAACTGGTTACCAATATCTTCAAGCACAAAAGCGATAACAGCCCAAATATATCTTAGTTGAGGAAAATGGAGAAAGGTCTACTATGTATTTCCAGACTTTTGAAACTGTTTGTATTCCCATGTAATGACAGTAGGTCGGAATCTCGCTACTTGCCTGTTTTGAGCCTGGTTGTGTGCGCTGGGTACGTGACCGGCTCTGTCTGTGTGGCCGCACATCTGTGGGCTGTGGATGCAGCCGTCCGCGCCTGGGTAGGGGCCTGCTGCCAGAGCGGTGTGGCCATCAGGCAACGTCTCGCAGGGCCTGGCTGGCCTGGAGCCGGGGCCAGTCTCTCCTCACTGCAGCTGGCAGCAAGGCCGCTGGCCGTACGGTGATCCAACACTGGGTAGGAAGCATTTCCACTAAATAGCTTTATTATTTTTTCTGCTTAAAATTCTATTGCGTATTGATTGAAAAAAAATAAAGAAAAATAAGGATTCTGCAGAGATACAATTACTAACATTGTGTGTGTATCTCTAATTTTTAGATGGCTCATGCCATCAGTCTCATTTTGTAATCCCTTTTTCTTTTAACAATACACTATGAGTGTATTTCCATGCCAATCAGTATAGGTTTAGTACATCCTTCACACTGAATGAAGCATATTTCGTCATGTAATCCCTTGCTTGTCATCATCCTTTTAGCGGTTACTAGCTAGACATGGGGTATCTATGAAATACTCAGGGATAACTTTGGCTGTGCAAGCACAGGATGCCTGTGTAAAGCAGTCTAAAATCGAATTAAAGACGTAACATTAGATGTGATGAATGGAATGTTCTTTTATGGGAAGACTGACTTCATAAATATGTGATGTCTCCCTGAAATAATATTGAAGTTTAACATAATTTTCATGAAAACCTTAATTATGGGTGATGGTGTTTGTGCATGTGTGAACAATTAGATAAAATGATTTTTAAAGTTTATTTGGAGTGAAAATATTTGATACTGGCTGACACGTAACAGGAAAGGATAGGGAAGGGAGCACGGCTGGGTGTGCCACGGGGCAGGGGGGCCTGAAGTGAGAGCCCATTGAGGGGTTTGCATATTGCAAAGTGTGGTTCGTGTGAATTGGAGGGGGCCCAAGTTCATAACTCTGGTCACGACGGCATTCATGGGGTCCTGCACTGGTGCCCTTTGCCCTCCGAGTGGGAGAGAATGGCATTGGAGTGCAGTGCTCTACTTTATAAATAGAATACAGTCCAGCTTGATTAAGGACTTCAGTGTAAAAAGTAAAACAAAAATTTTAGACAGTGTTCAAGAGGAAACACATATAGCCTAGAATTTGAAGGGATCATTTTAACCAAACAGAAAACTCAGAAATAAGGAAAGCTAGACATAGTTGACACAGTAAAATAAAAATTTAGGTATTGCAAAAATATGCCATAAGCAAAATTCATAGGCAGACAATCAGTTGGACAATTATTTGCAATTCTCATAACAGAGGAAAGGGTAAATAACTTATAAATTGGTAAGACACATAAATCATTCCCTAATTTTTAAAGTGGAGTATGAATAGGCAGTTCCATGTGTCCAGAAAACATGAGAAGATGCTCAGACTCACTAGTAGTGAGGACGAAGTGCAGATTAATGTAATGGACTCTCCCCCTGTAGGCCCTGGGTAGCTGGAGGAGGGCAGTGGCGTCTGCTGGCAGGCTGGGTGCATGCCCCCCTCGGCCTGTGTGCGGGCCTGGAGCAGGTCCCTTGAAATTTCATTTCCACAGGCTCTTTGACCCAGCCGCAACCCCCAAGCCCTCAGTCCTGGCATGGGAGAATGTTTCTTGCAGTGTTCAGATGGCGAAACGGACGCCTTTGGGTGCTGTTGTGGGGCGCACCCACGCCCAGTGTAGGGGACCCCACGAGAGCCCTCAGGGTGCGTTCACACCCAGTGTACAGGACCCCACAGATGCAGTTGTTGGGGTGCACCCATTCCCAGATGCAGAACCCCATGAATGTGGTTGTTGGGGTGCACCCATGCCCGGTGTGTGGGACCCCATGAATGCAGTTATTGGGGTGCACCCATGCCTGGTGTGGGACCCCATGAATGCGGTTGTTGGGGTCCGCCCTCGCCCAGCATATGGGGCAGCCATTTGCAAAACACATTGGGCTGTGCCATTGTATTTGGAGAGATCTCTGTGACATCCCATCAAGTGGGAAGAGCAGGATGCAGGTATGTGTGTAGCACTGTGGTCCCGTTTCTGTAAAGGAAATAGTGCACCTCACCACGTGTGCCAGTCAGGGTCTGTCGGTGCGTGCCAGGCTGCCAGCGCAGGCTGCCCGGGGAGGGCTGGGAGGCAGGCAGGGCCCTCTCCACCCCTCCCCCCAAACAGCGGTGAGTATACGCCTCTTCTTATTTAGATGATATCCATGTATGTAAAAGGATATATGTTTTGTTACATTATGTAAAAAAGATGGTTACAGTCACCAAAGTTTTAATAATTATCTCAGGGCGACAGAATCTCGGTGAATTTTTGGTTTCTTCTTTATACTTCTATGTGATCTATTTTTTTACACTGAACCTGTGTTAATTATATAGTCAAGAAAGGATCTTTTTATTCATGCACGTTATTCTAGATCTTTCCTTTTTTCATTACAATGTCATTTCACACTATTTATGTGTTAAATTCTTTTGTATGCATTTGGATTCATTTTGTTACGTACTATTCTGTTCCCCTTGTTTGTGTATTTTGATTTAGGTTCCCTTTAATTTGGAATTTTCTGGAAAATGCCATCCGTTCTTTTCATCTCTGTGAAAATCTTGGGGTTATATTGGCTTTGGGCATCCCTGGGTTTGCTGTTCATTGTGTGAGCCCAATGGGAAGGGGACAGCCATGCCTGAGCGGTGGGCTCCTGTACAGCAAGCAGGTGGCCTTCTGAGTCCAGGTCTATCAGCTGTCAAGTGGGGACGGTGCCCAGACACCACAGTTCTCACGGGTGCCCACCGGTGTGCCCGGCAGGGGCAGGATGCAAAGATGAGGCCTGTGCATAGTGCATGAGCACGACCGTCTCCCCAGAGTCCGTGGCACAGAGGTGGCTCAGCTCTGCTCACCACCAAAGGCAGATGCTTGGGGGGCTGGAAGGGCAGACCAGGATGCCTCCACGTTGAGACTGGTGGGGGGAGAGAAGGAGCCCGGCAGGTGGAGGGACTGCGGGTGCTGGGGCACCAAGGCACGAGGAAACAGCACGTGACGTGTCCCGGGGCTGCCCGCCTGCATGGCGGCCGAGCTGGTCCGTGCACGGAGGCCTTGGCCCCGTCTGCGCGATGTGTCCCACCTGACGAGTGCTTTGGAAACCGCGGAGTAAGATCAGAGGAGGGCAGAGGTGTTGCTTTATTCATCGCTGCCTGTAATGCCTTCTGGGCACGTTTGCATTGTGTTTTCAGGTGACCGAGTTACTGTGTTGCTTTGCCGGCAGGCTTGTGAGTGGCAACTCCATTGAAGAGAAATTGTTGAAGAATGGCACCAAAGACTTGATCCGAGAGGTGGCCGCCCAAGGGAACGACTACTCCATGGCCTTCCTGACGCAGGTGCCCTTCCTCTCCTGGCGACCCTGGGCCGTCACCCGAACGGGTTGTTGTAGCTGCTCTGATGGGGGTAACCCCCTAACCTGTGTCCCCAGCACTTCAGTCTCAAGTTCAGGCCAGGCGTAAAATTGTTTCCTGCGTTACTGGAGACTAACACGCATTTCTGAATTCAGCGAACCATCCAGGAGCTGTTCGAGGTGTATTCTCCTACGGATGATGCTGGCTTCCCAGTGAAAGCAGAGGAGTTTGTCGTCCTTTCTCAGGAACCTTCTGTCACAGAAACGATTGCACCTAAAATCGCGCGTCCTTTCATAGAGGTAAGAAGCAGACCTGTTAACGACGAGGCGCCAGTGGGACTCTGTGCTCTCCCGGCCGTGACCCTGACCCGTCCGCCCCCACCCTCCGCCCTCCTCTCGTGGCCTCCTTCCTCTGTTTCTGTCGAAATGGGAATTTTCAACTGTAAAAGAGTAAAGGGAAGAGTAGGGAACAGTGTGGCCTCCACAGCTCCCAGCCCAGTTCAGCAGTCAGCCCTTCCGTGGTGTTCCCAACACCCTGAGCTGGCTTTGCTGTCACCCTGGGCGACCGCTCCGTCTGCTGTGCGCAGCCCAGGCAGCTGCCTTGCCCTTCTCCTCCATAGCAGTGCCGTTTGGGGAAAGCCGGATCGTCACGTGCTGGGAGTGCACGAGTCCAGCCAGGCTTTGGAGACTCGGTGCAGGACGGAGCGCGAGCCTGTCGTTCGTGCTTTGTCATGCTGGTTACTTGTTGAAATTATAACATTTTGGATATATTGGGTCAAGTAAAATATTCCTGTTTTTCAAATGTGGGTACTTGACTGTTGTGAATTGCGGCTCGCCTGTTCTTCCGGGCAGTGCTGCTCTGTGGACCGTCGCGGACTCGCCTCTTGGCTCTGTCCCCTGCCACCCCTGCCTGTCCTGGGCCTGCGGGCCTTCTCGCCCACCTGGCCGCAGGGTGCGTCTCTTCCCCTTCCGGCTGCTCCAGCCTCGTGGGAAGAGGCTCTCTCTCCTGCAGGGCTCAGCCCGGGCCTGCCAGACACCTGCGGACCCCGGAAGGGGCCTGTGCCCCTCCTGGCAGTGTGGCTCTTCCTTGGGTGATGGCCTGGCCTCTCTAGTGGCTTCTCCACCAGGAGGGACTGTTGGAGCCCCTGCTCGTCCTCTGCCTCGCTCTCCCTCACGGCTCTGGGACGCTGTGGGTTGCTGCTGGCCTTGCCCTCTGCTGTTTTATAAAATGAGCTGTTCAGTTATTGAAAAAGTAATCAGTGCACGTGGTAAAATTTTTAAGAAGTTATGATTAAAAGTCAGTTTCCCACAACAGACCCTCACTTCCCTGCATAGTGGGAGCCGCTGTTAGCTGTTTCTCACAGGAATGCTGTGTGTGTAACTTCCCTTTCACAGAAGTATCATACAGATTGTTCTGTATCACCAGCTACAGATAGGTCATCCTCATTTTTAAAAAAATACGTAACATATGCATGAGATTAAAAAGAAATTCAAACAGTTCAAGAGGATAGTAGGATGAATAGATTCATGTGCATCCTTGGAGAGAAGTACAAGGTATGAATACGTGGACACGCATGCATGTTTGAAACCTCTGTTCTGTGCCTTGTTGTTTGTTCTCAACAGTGTAGCTGGGGCATCTTTTGGTGTTAGCACAGAGATACCCAGGCCACTGTTTTCATGGCTGCGTAGTATTCCAACACACTGCTTTAGGGAGTGTGTCACAGTGTGTCAGGCACTGCTCTGGGCAGTAGTGATATAGCACTGACAGAAAGACAAACATCTCTCTCCACGACGCTCATATTCTAGTAGGCGAGTAAGCACATAACGTGTGAGGTGGTGTGAAGTGCCGAGACAATGCCTGAGTCAAGGGCTGGATGGGGGCACTCCTGCACCCCCTGATGTCAGGCCAGCCGTGGTCGGGGTGGGGCGGCTGGGGGGGTGATGAAGATGCGTCCTGGCCGTGCAGGGACGTGGCTGGTATTCCCAGTGCGTCGGGAAGCCTTGGAAGGACTGGGGTGGACCTGGGGCACCGTCTGACTTGTTCTTCTGGGCGGTTGTTCTGGCTCCCATGTGGGGAAGGGCCGGGCAGGGAGGCAGGGCGGAGGCCAGGGGCGCTTCCACACGTGCACCACCAGGATCTGTCAATGGGGATGTGCGAGCACAAGGGTGTTCTTAGTCTCTTGGACATCGTTTTGTGTGGTGGTGTAGCTGTATGATTCTTCTAGCAGTGGCAATGTGCATTAAAGGATATGTGCAATTAAAACGGTTTTAAGTAAAATTTTTGTTAAAGCTTAAATATGTACAGAAAGATATATACATCACAAAGATTCAACTAGATAAATTTTCACAAATTGAAAGCATCCGTGACACTAGCACCCTATTCAAGAAATAGTACACTGCCAGCATCAGGAAGGCCCCCCGTTTCCTCTCAGCCCTCCCTTGCCCACCTTTGTGACTTCTCACCACACAGTTGCCTGGTCTTGAACTGGTCATAAGTGGAGTCTCGCCCTTTCGGGTCTGGCTGTAAGTTTTCCTTGCTGTTGTGGGACAGCGTTGTGTGCGTAGGTCGTGACCGATTGCTCTGTCTGTTGGTGGCCTCCACAGAATTGCCGTTGTGAACCATGCTGCTGTGTGCCTCAGGTAAACACAGGTGTGCGTTTCTCCAGGCGTCTCCTGGGTGGAGCTGCTGGGTTGCAAGTACCAAACATCTGGCTTTAGTCGATGCTGCAAAGAGTCCTGCAGTTTGTCCTCACTGCAGGAGAGCTGGCCTTGCCAGCCCCAGACTTGGAATGTCAGGCTCTGTCACTTGGGCTCTTGCAGTGGCTGTGTCATTGGGTCACTTTGTGGTCTTAACTTGCATTTATCTGTGAATTTACGCAGCACCTCGCATGTTTATTGCAGTTTGGATTCTTTTACGAGAAGGGCCTGCTTAAGTCCTTTCCCTCAGTTGTTTTTTTCTTTGATTGCATTCTCTCTCTTTTTCCTAGTATCCTGTTGGCCTTCTTTATATATCATGGGTAAAAATCCTTTGCTGGGTACACCTAGAATGCCTCCTCGCACGCCAGGGCTTGCCGCTGGCCCCGTGTGGATGGTCCTTGGTCAGTAGTTCTCGCACGCCACCACGTGCAGGTGCCCGCTCTGCTTCTCTGTACGCAGAGCCCTCATGTTCTGCAGAAGAGGCCGTCCCACGCCACCCACGGGGGTCCTGCCAGTCCCCTTCGTGTCCCTCCAGATGTTCAGTCTCTAGCTTCTGTGTGGGGTCAGGTGAGATTTCAGACTGTGGCAGATTTGCCACATTGCCTTGAAAGAGGTTGTACCAGTTTCTAATTTACAGATCCTAGCCGGAAACTAGCGTCATCTCGGACTGGACCCACTGCTCCCACCCCCCAGCAGCTGCCTGGTCTTGCTTTGGGAGGCTTGGAGGGGACTCTTCTGGACAGGTGTGAAGTGAGCAGCTGCCTGCGTTTCGCTCCCCACGAACCCCCCTTGGCCAGCGCACTGCTGGGTGGTTCTTTTTCTGTTAACACCGTGGACATTGGCCTTTGTCCTGAGCACAGTTGGTAGCTGTGGCCAGGCTGTGTGTGTGGAGGGAGATGAAGCAACTCGGCCCTTTCCTGCCCTCAGAGTCTGTGAACTCTGACTGCCCTTTCGGTTCCTGTCCTTCAGTTTTACATTTCATCATATTTTGCCTGTGTTATCACTTTGTTTTTCCATGGGACTTGCATGTCCACCTTGATGATACATTTTAAAGGGACCAGGATATTTCTTTTTTTTCTTTATCATTTTTTAAAATAGTGGAATATGACACATATACATAGAAGTGATAAATTTCCAAGTGCAATTTAACATGTAGTTTAGAGAGCAAATTTCAAAGAATGTTATGGGTTTCAGTTCCACC
>PVKY010012471.1:0-11504 GCA_004027775.1 Bradypus variegatus | reverse complement strand
GCTTGGATCCGCAGGTTTTACTTACAGATTTTATGCTGTGTTCTCAGGCATTCCTCGCAATTCAGGTTGGTGTGTGATGAATGGACGGTCTCGTTTGTCCCCCCGCAGTTATTCTGGATTATTTACTAGTTGTTTCTGTTTTTTTTCAGTTGTTCCAGGGGGACTACTTAGCTTCCACTCCTCTCTATGCTGCCATCTTCCCTCCTCTCCCCCGTATTTATTTTTGAGCCAGCTAATGATACCTGACTAGACCACATGTTCAGAGCACACACCCTGAACCCAGGCATAAGGAACTGTCATCAAAGAGTAAGTGTGACCCGCTCCTATTTTATAGGTGCTTTATATAAAATTTACATCTAAGATTAACTAACTCAGGATCAAAGCCTTCCCTCTCCCCACCCACGGCCTGCGAGGCAGACAGGGAATGCACCACCCCAACCCCCCAGCTGCACGTGCTCTCAGTTTTTAAACCGCACTCCTGCACTAGTACTGCTTTTTCCATGCCTCAGGGCACAAGATGGCACCCAGGGGCTCCAGGCCACAGCCAGGGTGCAGGTGTGCTTTGTTTGGGTGAGGAAGTATTTATTTTTTCATTTAAAAATTTTAGCCAAATTTGAAATCCAGGTGATTTTACACACACATCAGATTTCCAACTGTTCTCGTAAACAATCCAGGCTGGTCATCCCCCAGGGCAGGAACCCACTGGGCTGGATGGGGTTTTCCCACCGAAGGAGGGTGCGACATGCAATCTGCAATTTGTCCCCTCCCCCTAGGCCTCCTGACAGGTTTTTGTTCCACTTGCGAGGAACTGTTCTCCTCCTTGTAGAGCCATATTTCTCAGAGTCCACATTTTAACCAAATGTGGGAAAACAAAAGGTGGTCAGAGAGGGAATATTTTTTTCTTTCTCAAGGCCTGCTCTGCACGTTCATCAGCTGGGGGCTGGAGTCATCTGAGTTTGCTTCACCTGCTTTGCAGAGAGGGCTGTGGTACTGGACAAGAAGGTAGTCAGTTTGGCTCCAGGAGTAAGCTCAGGGTGACACAGCCAGCATTGCCATGCTCATCTAATGCCACTGCAGGGCAGAGGACACAGGTCAGGCCAGGGCGGCCGGACCCATTTAGGCTCAGTTGGGGCTGTGCAGACACCTCTCCAAGGGCCCTGAAATCCGGCCAAAGGCTGCCAACGCCAACCTTTCAGCAAGAATCGACAGCGAGCACAGGATGACGTGAGGCCATGTCCACAGACACCCACAGCCTCACACTGAGCTCTGAAGCCAGAGACAGCAGTGTTACCCGAGTGCATAATCCCACCGGGCCGGGCAGGGCTTGAGCTCGAAGTCACTGAGGTGACGTTCAAAGTCACTCCCAGCTCTGATGCCTTTAAGGTTCTGGGGGTTCAGAAACACAGGTGTCACCTCAATGTCAAAACAACACAGACAAAGGGCTGCTCATCTGATTATTTTAGAATGAGCTTTATTTACTTTGTGCTGTGTTCTCTTTTGTCTAAAAGTTATGGAAGGCAGATGATTCCTATTTTATTCATAGGAGCATGTTACATTGATTGCCATTAGGAAGATGACGTCATTGCATTCCCTTCAGTCCAGACCATGAAACCCTGTGGGACCCCAGCAACCAGTAGGATAACGTGGTGCTATCTCCACCCCACCCCATGACAAGGGGCTCCCAGTACCTGTAGGACAGTGACCTCCAGGAAGTCTCCTGCAGAAATCTGGTATTCTTGCTGCAGCTGAATGTAGATTTCCGGCAGTCTGCTGATAAGCTCTCTCTTCTTGTTTTCCTTTCCAAATACACTTGGCCTCTCCTTCTTCAGGTAACTGATGATGTAGGCATGCACCTTGGCCAGCCTCGCTCGCTTGATGAGGTCGTTGAGTTTGCGCACTGCTGCCTTCTGTGGAAGGCTCTGGATGTCTCTGAAGAGGTCCTGGGCCTCGGCCTCAAAGAGCCTGTGGTTGTCGGTGTTCTGCAGGGGCTGCGCCCAGAAGGAGCCGATGTAGACGCGCAGCACCTCGGGCGTGTTGATGACCTTTCCCAGGGACCACAGGAGGGCCCCATAGATGCGCATCAGCTGCTGCGTGCCCACCTGGTCAGCCTTGTTCAGCACCACGCGGATCTTGTAGTCCTGGCTCCGGAAGGCCTTGATGGCCTCCGAGAACTCAACTGAGATGTCCAGTTTGTGAGCATCAAAGGGCAGGATGATCCTGTCGACCCGCTCCGCGAACCACTGCAGGACCTGGCAGAAGTCGTACCCTCCGCTGATGTGCTGCTTCTCCCCAGACAGGATGCCGGGGCTGTCGATGATGTGATGCTCTGCAGGACCTGATTGGGCAGCTGGGAGCACGTGAATCGATTAAGGAAAGCGTTTCCAAAGCGACTAACTTTTCGGAATGGCTTTTTGGGGTCCACAACCAAAGCATTCCCTGGGGTGCTGCCCTCGGTGTCCCCATACATCACAGCGATGAAGGCATCCGTGGTGGGCTCTGGGCCGATCCTCATGCCCGGGAGGTCTTGCTCCAGTAAGCACCTGATGAAGGTGGTCCTGCCCGTGCTGTACTGGCCCCCCAGCAGGACCACGGACTTGTTGTCGAAGTCGGCGTCCTCCAGCGCGGGCGAGTGGAACTCGTGGAAGCGGTACGCCTCCTCCAGCGGCAGCACCTTGCGCAGGTAGAGCGAGCGCAGGCCGCCCGTCACCGTCTGCACCGCGTCCGCGCCGCCCGTGCGCTCGCGCCCACCGGCCTACCGCCCCATCCAGCTGAACATCCTGCCGTCCGCCCGTCAGTCCGTCCGCGCCCACCCTCCGCTGTGTCCGCCCAGCGCTCGCAACCTACACCCGGCTCGACCCACCCGGGCTTGCACTGCACAGTCTAGTACTTTTATAGTTTAATTTATATTTTTATCCTTGCGTCATCTGGAATTTATGTCAGTGTAAGGAATGGGGTTGGTATTCAGCTTTATTATTCCAAATGGCCAACTAGTTGTCTGAATGCTATTTACCGAGTCATCTATCTTTGAAATGTCAGCCTGAATGTATACCGAAATCCCAGATCTACTTTGGTCTGTTTCTCAACTCTTTATTCTGTTTCATTGATCAGCCTGTCTATTTCTACAGCAGAACCACACTACTAATCATATTTTTCAACATTCCATGTCATTTTAAGACTATTTGTTCTATCATTGACTGATAATATTATATCTGTGAGTTTCCCATTGTATTTCCAAGAGGTTCTATTTGTAGAGTACCTTTCAACATCATCTTGACACACAAAGACCATTTGCTATTATATTTAATCAGGGATTTAAATTTTTGTCAATGTAGTATGGTATTTCTCACTTGAGTCATTGTGCTAAAATTCTACCTAGATGATTCTAAAGTAGTTTTTCATGTTTTCTTTTGAATTTCTCTTCCCCCAAAGTACACATTTTCATTTTAAGCCTTTACTCTTATTATGAATTTAATTTCAGTCTGAGTAGTTTTCACATTTAATAAAGTACTCTCATTACATTTGGTATCTGACTATCTGATCTGTGTTTCTGTTTTCTTTTACGCATTGCATTTTTTGTTACATTGTTATTTTTTATTTGTATTACTGAATATACTCAGTTTTGATGTTATCTTTTTTGAAAGTCTATAATTCTATTTTCAATTGTAAAATTGTTCAAAATATTCTTTAATCTAGCTTGGACCATCAGAATCCATATAATAGGAATTTTAGTTAAGGAATTGAGTTGCCTTTATGGAAATCAGCTTTAGGTACAGTGCAATGCTCTCCTGCCTCTAATCATAACCTTTCTTTTATAAACCCTACCATTGACACTTATTTCCTTTTTTTCCTCCCTCCCTCCCTCCCTTACTCATTTCCTTTCTTCTTTTTCTTCCTTCCTCTTTTAAACATTTTATTAAAAATGCAACATACATACATAAAAGAGTTGAAAAATATACAGCTCAATTAAGTAAAACACACAAAAAAGCCATATCATATATATCTCAAAACTATGTATCATTATAATAACCAGAAGCAACTCCTCATGGTCCCTCTAAACCAGTACCACCTCCCAAAGTTTAATCAACACTAACTCCCTAGATTTTCTTTACTATTATTTTTTTCTACCGCTTGACCATGCCTCTCTAAACTGCAGCTAATTTTTCCTGCTTTTTGATCTTGACATAATGGAATTGTACAAGATATATGTTTCTGTACCTTCTTTAGTCTCTTATATTTGTGCGGCATCCATGTGTTTGCATGTTTGCAGCTTCTTCATTTTTATTATTGTATTGTGTCCAATGAGACCTCTGGGTCATCCTTATCTTTCTTCCTTTGTATTAAACTTGTCTTTTACCTCTGGCTCCTTTTGAGATTTTACTGTTTACTGGATTATTATGTGTGTGGATACTTGCTGCTTATCTTGGGGGTTGTAGAACTTCTTAAATTTGTGTGTTTATTGCTTTCATCAAATTTCTGAAAAATTCAGCCACTATTTCTTCAAATATTTCATCTTCCCTCCCCATCCTAACTTCAGAGATTCCAAGTACATGTATATTAGGCCACTTGGAATATTTTCACAACTCAATTTTACTCTTTTCATTTTCTTCAGTCTTTTTTTTTTCTCTTTGTGTTTCATTTTGGATAGTTTCTATTGATACATCTTCAAGTTCACTAAGTTCTTCTTTTAATGTATCTAATATGCCATTAATCCCAGCAGGTGTAATTTTCATCTCAGATATATATATATTTACCTCTAGAGGTTCACTTTAGGTCTTTTTATAGCTTTTTCATGCCTCTACTTAACATGATCAGTCCTTCCTTTAGCTTTTGAAGGTATGTAATACAGTCATCATATATTTTTTTTATTAGAGAAGCTGTGGGTTTACGAATACTCATGCATGAAATACAAGACTTCCATATACCACCCTATTACTAATGCCTTGCATTGTTGTGGTACGTTTGGTACATTTGATGAAAAGCACATATTTATAATTGTGCTACTGAGTAATTATATCATCTGTGCCATTTCTGCATTGACTTGTATTAATATTTTCCTTCTCATCTCATTTTCCATGCATCTCCCTGAGTTTCTATATGTCTTACGAGCAGACACACTTCCTTTGGTCCTGTCCAGTCTTTTCAACAGTGTATTGCTGCTGCTTGTCAAGGATTGTGGGGTATCTGAGATTTTACCCTACTTGGAAGTTTACAGGTTAGCCTGCCACAATCCATGGATGCCGGCAGAAGACATAAAACTCTTGGGGCAGAGACAATGAACATTTTATCATTCATTGCAACAGCAGTAGACAACCTGTTCTCTGAGCCCCAGTTCCCACAGACAATGTGAAGAGGGTCACACAAAGCGAGCTTAGAGAATCTAAATCTTTTCTAGTAAAAGCATGTGTGTTCCTTGCTCCACAGGGAGACACTTTATCTTCCATGGTTGCTGGCTGTACAAAGTCCTTGAAATGATTGGCCAGGACCAAAGGTATTGCTCACAAGGCTAAAGAAACTTGAAGAGATGCATGGAAAATTGTCTTTCAATACTTCTTTGCATGCCTGGTAATTCTGTGGATTTTACTCTGTTGGTGTGAGACACATTTACATTCCTATAAATATTCTTGAGCTTTATTTTGGGATGCAGTTAAGTTACTCAGAAACAGAACTCTTTACTTCTTGACTTTAAGATGCATTAGTCAAGGTTCTCCAGAGAAACAGAACCAACAGGATAAATGTATGTGTGTATGTATGTATGTATATAAAGAGATTTATCATAAGGAATTGGCTCGTGGGATTATGTGGGCTGACAAGTCCAAAGCCCATACAGCCAGGAGAGGCTGGAAATAAGAGCCTTGAAAGAGTGTTGAAATCTTGAGTCCAAATTTCTTAAGGGAAGCTGGCAGGCTGGAGTTCCTTCTGGAAACCCTCCATTCTTTGTGTTTAACGCCTCTAACTGATTGGAAGAGGACTGCTCACAATATTGAGGGTAATCTCCTTTACATAAATTCAACTGACTTGAGATTATGAGTATCCCCACAGTACCATCTAGGCCAGTGTTGACTAACCAACTGGATGCCATAACCTAGCCAAGTTTGCACATAAAATTAACCATCACACTGACAATGTGATTGGGAAAGCCATATGGACCACACTCCCCTTTGTCCCGAGTATGGATAAATGAGTAGAAAAATGGGGGCAGAAAAAAAAAAAAAGACACCCAAGTGTTCTTTTTTACTTTAATTGTTCTTTTTCACTTTAATTCTTATTCTTATTAGTTTTGTGTGCGCAGTAATGAAAATGTTCAAAAATTAATTTTGGTGATGAACTCACAACTATATAATGGTGCTGTGAACAACTGAATGTACACTTTGTATGACACTTTGTATGTGAATATATCTCAATAAAATTGAATTACAAAAAATTAACCATCACAGAGGACAGGAGCAGTATTTAGCCTATCGCTAGTTTTTCACCACCATTGAGGCAAAACCTTTCTGAGTCTTCTACAGTATTGGGGTTTTCCATTCTGGCTGGTGGGAACAGACAGTCTTTCCAATCCTGTGTAAACTCCAGGTAGCGCTCCCTTAACTCCTTTGGTGTTCTTGATAGAGTCCTGGGTGGTTTCCTTATATACATGCACTGATCAGTACTCAGCTGGAGAGCTGAGGGGTTCCTTCTGCAGCCCTGCAGAGCTTACCCTCTGGAGAACACTCTTCTCTCCTGTACTACATCCTGTGAACTCTAGATGCCTTGACCTCCCCAGACTCCCAGCTCTGTCTCTTCAACTTGGATTTGCTTGGCTCTGCCTCAGTTCCCCTCTCTGCCGTTGCCTGGAAACTCTCTCCACGCAGTCAGCTGGGACAATCACAGTGCTCACCTCATTTCCTAACTCCCAGGCATCACTGTGACTTTTAACAAACTTGGAATATTAATTGGTATTTTTACCCTACATGACAATGGTAAACATTAGAACACTTATATTCAATTTGCCGTATCCCAATAAATGTAGTATTTTTCCTATGTATATCTTAAATCTCAGATGATGTTATTAATGATTTGTACCATCAATATTCATTTAGACTTATCCAATAATTACTGTTTACCTTGTTCTGAATTCCTTCCTTCATTTTTGACCTTCTATTTTGGGTGACCTTCTGCCTGAAGATCACCAGAATTCTTGGTAATGAACTCCCCCTCCCCGCTTTGTTAGGAGGATTGGGGAGTGTTTGAAAATGTCCTTAATTAACTTTTATTCTGAAACACATTTTTCTCCTGAGTTTAGAATTCTTTGTTGGCAGCTATTTTGTTTTGTGGTTTTTTGTTTCCATTTCATCTGCTGAAAAGTCAGCTACCAGTCCAGTTGTTATTCCTTTGAGATTACTTTTCAGATACTTGGTTTATCTTTGGCTTTCAACAGCTTTACTATGATGGGCCTAGCTGTGGATTAAATTTTTTAAACAAACTTTTTATTGTGAAGTAATTGCAAAATTACAGCACATTTGCAAAAATAACATAAAACCCATCAGAGAACTCCAACATATGGGCTCCCCACCTGAATATTTTTAACATTTTGCCACATTTGCCATATCATTCCATCCATCCATCCATCCATCCATCCATCCATCCATCCATCTATCCATCCATCCATCTATCTATTTTTTAACCATTTGAAAGTATGTGGTTTCATACTCCTTGAATACTTAACGGTCCCATGTATTTTTCTTAAGGACAAAGATATTCACTTATATCATCACCTTAAGTACAGTTATCAAATTCAAGAAATTTAACATTTCCATAAAGCTTACAGTCCAAATTCCATTTTTTTTCATATATCCCAATAATACCCTTTAGGGCATTTTCTCTCCTATTATTGGATCCAGTCTGGAATTATGTATTTCATTTAGTTGTTGTTGTTGTCTCTTTAGTCTCTCTCTTTTTAATTTTTGATTGTGGAAGCATATATACAGCACGACTTTTCCCATCTCAGCCACTCCCGAGCACACCAGTGGAATTAATCACATACCCACCAATATCCACTACCTAAACTTTCCCATCATCCCAAACAGAAACCTTTACCCATGGTGCCTTAATTCCCCATTCCCCCAAAAATTCCTTTAACCTATATAGTCTACCTTCTGTCTTTATGAATTTTCATATTATAAGTATTTCATAAGTGGAATCATACAATATCTGTCCCTTTGAATTTGACTTATTTTACTTAACATGTCTTCAAGATTCTTGTATGTAGTGGCATGTATAGGACTCCATTTCTTTTTATGGCTGAGTAATATTCCACTGGATATATATGCCATATTTTGTTTATCCGTACATCTGCTGATGGGTATTTGGGTTTCTTCCAACTTTTAGTTATTGTGAACAACACTGCTATGAACATTGTTGAAAAATATCTGTTTGAGTCCCTGCTTTCAGTTCTTTTGGGTATATAGCTAGAAATGGGATTGCCAGGTCATGTGGTATTCCATGTTTAACTTTTTGAGAAAATGCCAAACTGTTTTCCACAGTTGCTACACCATTTGACATTTCTACCAATGTTGTACTAAGGTTCCTATCTCTCTGCATCCAAGCCAGCTCTTGTTATTTACCTTTTTTTTTAATATCCATTCTCTTGAGGGTAAGGTGGTACCTTGTGATTTTGATTTGCATTTCCTTAATGGATAATAATATTGAACATCTTTCCATATGCTTATTGGCTGTTTAGATATCTTCTTTGAAGAACTGTCCATTCAAGTCCTTTGACCATTTTTTAAGTGGGTTGTATGTCTTTTTGTTGTTGGGTTGTAGACATTCTTGTATATTCTAGATATTATACCCTTATCAGATAAATGGCTTCCAAATATTTTTCTTTTTACTTTCTGGTCCTTTGCATACAATTTTTTCATTGTGATGAAGTCAAATTTATTTTTTTCTTTGGTTGCTGTGGATTAAATTTTAATTATTCTGCTTGGAATTCAAAGAGCTTTTCGAACATGGGCCTGATGTCCTTCATAGGTGTAGGACCTTTCTCATAATAATCTCTTCAATTATTGCTTCTACCCAATTCGTTCTCTCCTCTGTCTCTGGGATTCCAATTACAGTGATAGATTTTTATATCTCTTCTTTTTCTTTAGTGATAGCCCTTTATATATATATTTTTTTTTCTTCTGCTATAACTTCTAGTTCAAATTCTTTCACCTGTGTTTAATACAATAAATCCATAAATCCATCCATTGAATTCTTAATTTCAGTTATGGCCTTTTTAAGTTCTAGACTTTCTTTCTTTCCTCCCTTTTTAATTTTTTTTGTATTTCCAGTTCTCAGGTAAAATTCTCAATCTTGTTTTAATCTCCTTATATGTAGTTAGCATAATCATTTTATACTTTCTTAATAAGTTGAATAACTCTAGTATCTTCAACCTATATGGGCTTGCTTCTCCTGTTTTTTTATTTGTTTGCTTGTTTTTCATGTTACCTAGTTGTCTCATTTTTCTGTTTTTTTGTGTGTAAGTGTGCTGGGCATTATATTTTACAAATTGATTATATAAATGTTTTGAGGACTTCAAAAGTCTTGTTTAGCTGGTAAATATTTACAATTCATTCCTCAGGTGTTTGGGGGTGGGGGAGTGGGGCAAAAATCTGTGCTGGTCTTAATTCACTTTGGGGGATAGAGATGATTTTGACAGCGATCTTTTGGAAGGCTGATCTACTGCAGCCTCATTCTTTTATTATAGTACATGTCTTTGGGTTCCAACCGAAAATACTGAGAGGTTACTTAGGCCCCTTTGTTCTTTTTGCCATGGGACTTCAGACCCCTTTTGCAGAATCAGCAAATACTCTAGGGTAAAAACAGTTTTAAATGTTGGGCTTACATCTCTGGATTTCTATCCTCTCCCAAAACCTAACATTTTACTATCTTGTTAGCTCTATGATGTCTTTTTAACAGATTCTGAATTTTCTCCATCCAGGTTGTCTAGTTGTCTTAAGTGGTAGGATTGGTTTAAATTATTTAGTCTTCCATTACTGATAGCAGACATTTCACCTTTCTTCCATTCCTTTCTTATTTTTAAACAATATACATTATAATTTTTCAAGAAAAAAAAATTTTGGTAAGCTATTTTAATACCAAATCTGAAACAATTATTTAAACATTTCCATACATTTAATTATTCTCACCATATAGTCCTTGCCAGTTGTGTATTTCTCCATCTTGAATTCTGCCTTCCACTCTCTGTTTATTGTTTTTGTGCAGGTTTTGTTCTAGTTTATTCACAAAGGATACCTGGGTGACATACTTTCTTAATCTTTGGTAACTTACGTTTGTTTTCCCCATATGCTTTAAAAGTCTCCCTTTATCATTGGCCTTCAGAAATTCCATAAGGCTATGTAGGTTTCTGTTCTCATTTGAGTTTTTACTATCTTTACCTATAAATGTAACATTTAATCTCATGTTGTAGACAGAGGGACTGGTTTGTATTAGGAACCTTTTTGCTGTTACTCTTCTAAAGTTTTCTTTATTTCTGCTTGTTCTATTCTCTTTTGTTGGTACTCCAATGATATGTAGATTTCATCTCTTGATCTATTCTCCATATGTCTCATATTTATTCACATTTGATGATATCTCCATTTCAGTAGCTGCAAATACAATGTCTATACTTTCTAGGCAGAAAACAAACATAAGTAAAGCCAGCCTGGTATAAAAATACTGAGTGATGAGGGTTGTGGAGAGTCAACATCCCATCTAAAGGTGGCAGCTACAAGTCAGCTGGTGTTCAGCTCCAATAAAATATTACCAGAATACCATTTTTTTTAAATAGAAAAGCTCAAAATATGTTTTTAGAAATGTAGTATTTCCTAGCAGAAAAAAAACAACAACAAAAAAAACAAACAAACTGAAAAGGATCTCACAGCTTACCACTGGGATTATTTTGGTCAAACACAGAATGATCTTTTGCTTCATCTTCTTTTGTAATATTGTCATCCTTTGCAGAATCTAATGAAAGAAAAAGCAAAACCTTTATTACCATTTTAAATGGGGAAATGGCAGTTTTCAGCCCTAACATGATCTATGTTTTGGGGGTAGTCTTCATTTTTAACAAATAATCATTAAAATATTTAATCACATTTATCAATAAATAAGCTTTTCTTAAAATAGTACCACATAAGTTGTCTGCACAAATGTGGGACATTCTTTTGGCAATGAAGAAGGAAACACAAGAAGGATCTATGCATGAGTGAAAGTATAGGAGTATTGTGTGAAAGAATTTGAAAAGGCAAAATAGAGAAGATTAAAGGAATATTTAATTTTAATGTTCTTAATGCTTCCATCACTGTAGTTCCCATATAGTAACCCTGAGTCCTTGAAAAAGGCAGTAGAGGGTCTTGAAATCCGGAGGTAATTAAGCTCATCTTCTTCAGGGACTGTATCTGAAGAACAAAAGCATCTGGAGAAACCAAAACCTCTGTTCTGTGTAATTTCATCCTGTCTCTCGTATAGAACATTTAAACATA
>PVKY010012470.1:0-11504 GCA_004027775.1 Bradypus variegatus | reverse complement strand
TATTATTTTCTTTAAATTGGTATCACTATTTTTATTACTGAGAGAGACAATCTGTTATAAGAGAGATATAGCCTTTGGAGTAAGACAATCATCTTAGCCACTTATTAACTATAATTTCTTGGAATATAACCTCTCAGCCTCAGTTGCCTCATCTGTAAAATTGTCTTGCAGTGTTACTTTGAGAATTAGAGACGATTTAAGAAAGCTCCTTGCCTGTGCCTTACATTGAAGATGCATAATGGTTGTTGACTGATATTGGAAAAAATAGATCAAGATATTGAGGAGAAACAGTGTAAAAAAATCAGGGCAGAAGGGCAGGCTCCTTCTCCTCCTCCTCCTCCTCCTTTTCTTTCTTCTCCTTTTTAAAGCAGTTTCTGTGTGCCGGGTAGTGAGCAGAATATGAAGGGAGACGCCCTTGGTGTACCTACATGTTTGGTGTTAACTGTAGGACAGCTTCTTGGCTAGACAAGAGCTTTGGGGTCCTTTTTGATTTGTGTATTGTGGCTTTCTAGCCTCTTTGGGAAGAAGTGCCTGGAGGTCTTTGAATGCTTACAGTTGTCTCTTTGTGGCTCTTTTTGCTGTAGGTGCTGTGCCTGAAGAATGATACCATTTTTAAACAAGCCTTTTCCCTCTTAAGGTAAGGATGTTAATAACAACAATTAATATACCTAATATTTGCATTCTGCTTCATCTTCCCCACAGCATTTTTCTTTCATTATCTCAATTTATGTGTCTACTAAGCTTTAACTTCCCTGCCATCTTGCTTCTTTCCCAATGGCAACTTTATTTATCTAGTTGCTCAGGGCAGAATCCTTAGAGTTATCCTTGACACTGCTCTTTCCTTCTACAGTCAGTCATTTAGCAAATCTTGTCAGCTCTATTTTTGAAATATAATTATAAGTCAAACCATTTCTCACCTTCAGTTTCTGGCCTCATGCTTTCTGTCCTGCTTAACTACTGGAGACCAACTCCTTGTCTTCTCAACTCCTTTACTACCATCACCCTGTCCTTCTAACTTATCTCCCTGCTTTTACTTTTGTCTCCTATCCTTCACACTAAAACCAGGGTGATTCTTTTAAAACCAGTGTAGCTTACGTCACTCCTCTGCTCAGAACTCTCCAGTGGTATCCCATCTCACTCAAAATAAAAATCTACACTCTTTATCCTACAAGGCCTTACGTAATCTGCTTCCTCAGTAAATGGCAGCTTTAGTTTTCTTGTTCCTTGATGCTCTATGCACTCTCCCACCACAGGACCTTTGCACATTCTTCTCTCAGATATCCATGTGCTTTGTTGCTTTATACTTATTCAGGTTTGTGCCCAAATGTCATTTCATCAGAGAGGCCTTCCCTGACCACCCTGTATAAAATACCCCTCTTCATCAATCTCTATCCTCTTACCTTGCTTCATTTTCTTTATAACTGTATCATCATCTGATACCTTATATATTGATGCGTAATTATATATTTAAATATTGTCTGTCTTCCTCCAACCAGAATATAAGCATTACAGGGACTTAGTTTTGTTCATTCCCGGGTCCTAAGATGCTCTTGGACACATGTTAGGCACTTAATAAATACTTGTGTTTTTTTTTTTCTTTGTTAAAAAAGTTGAAGATTTAAAGAACAATCATACATAAAATACAGAATTCTCATATGCCACCCTATTCTTAATACCTTGCATTGGTGTGGAACATTTGTTACAATTGATGATAGCATATTTTTATAATTGTACTATTAGCTATAGTCCATGGTTTAACTTAGGCTTCACTGTATGGTGTTAATTCTGTGGATTTTTAAAAAAAATTTGATTCTGTTACTATATATATAATTTAACATTTCCACTTTTAATCACATTCAGATCTACATTTCAATTTTGTTAATTATGTTCACAATGTTGAGCTACCATCACCACTATCCATTAAGAAAACATTTCCATCATTCCGAATAGGAACCCTATACATTTTAAACCTTAACTTCCTTTCCATATCCCCACCCCATCCCCTGGAAACCTATATTCTAGCTCCTGACTTTATGAGTTTGTTTAATTATTTCAAATAATTAGAATACAATATTTGAGATCATACAATATTTGTCCTTTTGTGTCTGGCTTATTTCAGTCAACATAATGTCTTCAAGGTTCATCCATGTTGTCACGTGTCAGGAATTCATTCCTTTTTATATCTGAATAATATTCTGTTTTATGTATATACCACATTTTATTTATCCATTCATCAGTTGATGGACACTTGGGTTGCTTCCATTTTTTTGCAATTGTTAATAATGCTGCTATGAACATTGGTGTGCAAATATCTGTTTGAGTCCCTGCTTTCAATTCTCTTGGGTATATACCTAGTAGTGGGATTGCCAGTTCATATGGTAGTTCTGTACTTAGCTTCTTGAGGAACCGCCAAACTGTCTTCCACAATGGCTGTACCATTTTACACTCCCACCAGCAGTAAATGAGTGTTCCTATTTCTCCGCATCCTCTCCAACACCTTTTATTTTCCATTTTTTTTAAATAGCAGCCATTCTAATGGGTGTGAAATGAAAATATTTGTTTAATGAGTAAATTAGTCCTCATATGACCTGATGAAACAGGTGATTTTATCTTATTTTTATGCACACAGAACTGAGGTTCAAAGAGGTAGTTGGTTGCTCTAAGATGATGTAGCAAATATGAATTGGAGTTGGGACTCAAACCCAAGTTTTTTTTTGCTGTTATGCACACAGAGTGCTGTCTTCCCATTGTTTTCTCTAGGTGCTGACAGAAGGCATTTGGTAGTTTATTTATTCCTCTGTTCAGCTATTCACTGGGTGTCTTATACATGGCAGCCACGGGGTATAAAACAATGAATTGTGTATATTCCTGGATCACATGCTACTCATGAGTTCAAATGATTTCTTGAATGTTTTGCATTTACTGAAGGCTTTTCTTCCTTATTCCATTTCTATCTTAATCTATTTTTTCCATCATTTATTAGTCAACTAGTATTTGTGGAGTACCTTCTATGGCACCATGCTAGGCGTTTTACATATGTAGTTGCTAATCTTTATGCAAACACTACAAGACTCCTCATTTTATAAAAGACAATACCAGCTGAGAGAGTTTAAGATAGATTTTCAGTTCCATGAGATAAGTACTCTTATTATTTGCACTATAAAGACAAGATAACTGAGCTACAGAGATGTGAACTAATCTGCCAAAGGTCCCAGTTTAGAAATTGTGGAATCAGCATTCAATCACAGATCTGTTTGTCTCCAGGTTTTTCCATAGTTTAGATTCAAAGTTATCAAGATGCTAAATTAAAATATTCTGATTGCCTAGTTAGCTGAACCAGAAACCCAGAATCATATTACTCTCCTCCATGTCCTCTGTCTCTGGTATCCAGTCTGGCACTAATAATAGCTCTTGTTGCTGTCCCTTCTTCTCTATCTTCTCTGACCCTGTTCTAATAATGCAAGTCTTACCCCTTTTTCCTGGGCTATTACAGGGACCACCTCACTGGTTCTCCTAATTCAGTCTCACCTCTTCTGACAGCTCACCCGCTACCAAGGTGATCTTTCCAAAACTTAAATTTTATCATGTCACTTCTGTGCTTAAGATCTGCTGAGGACTTCCCACTGTCTACAGGGTGAAAAACAAACTCCTTGGCATAGTGTATAGGGTTTTTCATGACCTGGCCCCTGATTGCTTCTTTATTCTCTCATCCTGCTCCCTTCTCTGCTGCTCAAGTTCTAGTCATATCCAGCTGCTTGCTCTTCTCCAAAACATCACTTTCTTGTCTCTAACTGTAATGATTGTCCTTGCAATGCTAAATAACTCTTCATTTTTGAAGTCTCAACTCAAATAGTTCCACTCCCCAGTAGAAGTGACCACACTTCCCTTTGTGTTCCACCATATCTTGTAGGTGTTTCTGTTCTAGATCATTACTATGTTGTGGCTCACATTTGTTGACTTATATCTCTTCCACTGAGACCATGAATAGAGACATCTTACTGATTTTTGCATCCTCAGGAACCAGCACATTGTCTGGCCCATTGTAAGTGCTTAATATTTGTGGAAAGAAAAAAGGGCGGAAGGAGTAAAGAAATATCTACCATTGGCATATCCTAATGAAGAGCATACAAGTTTTGGTAACTCTGTGTAAATAAAATGTGAGTTTCTGTTTCTATTTATCATGCTCTCTCCCTCTTTTTAGATTTAAAACTTCAGGAGAGAATCCCATCTGTTCTTCAGGTAAGCAGTTATTTCCTGATGGTCATTTACCTACTTTAAACGATCCTCTAGCACTCCACGATAATTTCATCTAGAAGCGTGCCTAACATGTCTTAGAGAAGAGTAGACAGGACCAAATATCATCCCTCACATGGAACAGGCAATGGGAGAGAACATACAGCAGTAGTCAAGAGCAAGAGCTCTGTAGTAAATTTGGAGTCTGATTCTATACATACCTTTGGCAAACTACCTAACTTCGTATAGCTTGGCTTCCTCACTTTAAAAAATGGTAAAAATTACAGTAAATGCTGCAGTGAATTATTTGACTATTGACTGAGACAAGAACACTTGAAGTGCTCTAAAAAGCTAGCGGCTATTACTATTGCTACTATTCCAGACTTGTCTTTCACATCCACCAGGCTAGGACTTTTTTCGGAATGGTTTCCAAAATGAGCGTCTGTTTAATCTGATTAACTCAATGAATTTTGGTCTCTGTTTCAACCCAATTATTTCCTATTTTTGCTCTGTCTTTTATGTGACAAATTTACAAGTATTTGTTGGGTATTTATGACATCTGTCATAGGATTGTAAAGAACAACAGAGGTAAAGGAATGGGAGTAAGGAAGGGAACTAAAATTTACTGAGTGCCTACTGTGTGCCAGGTAGTGTGTAAGAGGCTTTATATATGCTAATTATTTTAGAAATTGGCAGGATAAGTAGGGAATCACCATTTCTACTAGGCCCAAAGCCTAGCATTTCAAAATATGTGCATCTTTTAAAACCTGAATATCTTATTGGGGTTAAAGGAAAACTTAGGTGTGATTGGTATTTAAGTCACCATTTTTGGAAAATAAAAATGTCACCTGATAAAATGCCTTTAATTAGCTATGTCGTCTAAATTTTCATTTATTTATCCAGTCATTCAACAACATTTATTGTACCAGACTACAATAAATGTTGTTAGGTGTTAGGTGCTTGGGATACAAATTAAAAGGATATAGTCCTTGCCATTTAGAAACTTATGGTCTTGTAAGAAGGAATTTTTCCCCAAGAATATACAATGAACACTTCTCTATCTACCACATATATTCAGTTATTGCTGACTATCATTTTGTCCTGTCAGCTTTCTCCATTATAGATTGTGATATTTCATCACTAAATACTTCAGCATATATTTCTAGAAATAAGACATTTGCTACATTCTGTTAAAGAACCACTGTACCACTTTCTCACCTAAGAAAATTAATATAATACCTTTCATATCATCTAATAACAATTATTTTCTCAATTATACCCCAAACTTCTTTCAACACTGTTATTTTTAACCAAGAACCAATGAAGTTTCATTTGGTTGTTATGTCATCTTTAGAATAGTCCTGCCACTTTGTTTTCTGTAACAGTGACTTTTCATTTTAACATTTTTTTTATTGTGGTTAAAATATAATATAGAACCATTTTACCCATTTTTAGGTATACAATGAGCGACATTAAGTACATTGACAGTGTTGTGTAACCTATACCATTTTCTGTTTCTAGAAATTAATGACGTTTTAAAAATATTTTTGAAGACTTTATTTTTTAAAACCTTTTCAGTTTGGAATAATTTCAAACTTACAGGATATTTTCATAAATAATACAAACCCCATAAAGAGAACTACAACATACCCCCAGATCCCAGATACCCAGATCTACCAGTTTTAACATTCTGCCGCATTTACTGTATAATTTTCAATTTACCTATCAGTTATCTAGCTACCTTTCTATAATTTGACTATCTATTTTCTGAATATTTGAGAGCAGGTTGCATACATCATACTCTTACAACACATAATGTATCCATGTATATGTCCTAAGAGCAAGGATACCCCACCTATGTAACTACCCTAAGTACAGTTATCAAGTTCAAGAAATTTACGTTGATACTAATTTGACGGTCTATATTCCAATATTTTCATATGTCCCAATATCTTTTTTCTTTAACTTTTTACTTTGACATACTTTTTTTTTTTCCCATGGTTTAGAGAGTTTAAGGTTTATTAGAGGAAGAAAGCAGAAGAAAGCAGATGGGAGCCATCAGAAAAGAAAGACAGGAAAAAATGGCTCTGGCCCTCTTTCTGAGAGCAGCATTTTTTAAAGGAAAAACCCACGTTGGGTATTGGGGGGAAGGGCCTTGCTGAGTGTGTTCTGGGCCTCGATTGGGTGAGTGCTTATCAGTTTCTGCTGACCGGTTACTAGGGTTTTAACATACTCCTCTTCTTTGATATGCACTGTATTATCTATGTGGAGGAAGTAGGCCTTTTGGCTTGTTTCTTATGGGCATATCTGGTCTTGCCTTGTCCGCCCCCTGGGATCTAGGAGCCACTGTGACTGGGATTTCTAAAACAGCCTTCAACCCTTAGTCTATGGCCCACCTGGTATCTATAGATAAGCAGCAGAGCCCCTGGATGAGACATTCCTTCTATAAGTTAGACTCTTTTTTCTGGGGTCTGACATTCCTGCCTTTTATTTTTAATAAAAAATTGGTACGGGTTTGGGTAGAATTTTGGGTTAATGCTTTAACTTAGCTCAAAGCAACTTTTGTAGGGAAAAGGGATGTCGCACTCGTCTCTTAGCTGCTTCCGGCTAGACATGGACAGAGTTGGGGAAGAGTTGCTTTGAACTAAGCTTTAGCATTATTAGATTGATGTTTGGATATCTTTTGCTGGAACCGGCTGGTAGTGAGGCTTTTGCTGTGGCAGGAACAGATTTTCAATTTCTCGTTGTAGCAGGAGTATGTTTTCAGAGTTTTGCTGGTTAGTTAACGGCCGCTATTGACCTTGCTTCTTTTTACAAGTGTTTCTTTGCTGTCGTTGAAGATGAAGCTTTGACTTGGAACTAACTGCAAGCACTTAACTCAGATGGTGTTTGGTGTTTGCAGCAGATGTTTCCACCTGAACTTTCAAATTTTGGTACTGTAGGAAGAATTTCTGGGTAGCTGATAAGCACAGAGCTGAGGGTTTAGCTCATGAGACATGGATTAGAGCATTTGAAAACATGGTTTTAAATAGTTAGGCTTGCTTGATCTGTCATTAAATAGAGAAATAAGTTTACTTTTTGTTAGGGGAGAGGGAAATTTTTAAGTAAGTGACATGTGGCTTAGGAAATTATTTTTTATCTTTGGATTTATTTATTTTTTGGTTATGCTAGGCCCGCGTTCGGGGCCTGTGCTGCACTTTCCTGCCCGGGAGAGGCAGGCTGGAATGGAGATGGGGGAGGGACGCGTGGGCGGTGAGCAGGCTGCGCGAGGGCAGGGTGAAGTGAGGAGGCTGCGGCCACTGGACTAGAATAGGGGAAGGGGTTAATGGCGAGGGGAGGGGAGTAGCAGGGGTAGAGAGGAGTTACGAGGAGAGTGGTTTGCAGGGTTAAAGAAGCAGAAGCTGCTTAAACGCTTTTTAGGGCTAACTTTTGTAGAGAGGAAAACTCAAGACATAGAGGGATTTTTGTGAAGGAGAAGGATTTGGTGGGAGAGGACAGCGTGGCACAAGAATAGCCAGGACCAAACAGTTTAGAAAGCTTAAGATTAAAAGCTACAGACCACTTGTTGTTGTGCCGAATAAAATTATTCAGTTTAGTGAGAATTTGCCAATTGAAAGTGCCATTTTGTGGCTAATGTTTTTGTTGTTCTAAAGGATACTGCAGCCAAATTGTATTGGTTCTAATTCCCCTTTTTATTGAAGTTTAAAAATCTGAGGGGGTAGATTTAGGAGGAAATTTAGTTTGAGATATTGAAAAGTGACTGTATATTACTCGTGATTATTTAAGAAATTTGACAGGCTTGTGATTTGTTAGGGAACTTTTGCTTGTCAGACGGAGATTGCCCGTGATAGATATTTACGGTTTCCTACTTCTTTCGAGGCTTATGATTTCCCTGATGAGGCTGACACGAATTGGGGCTACACTCATCAGAGGCTTATGGAGATCGCCCGTGGGGAGACCCATGGCGCCCTTGCTTCTGTGAGACCTCCACACGGTTCCCCCGCTCCTTTAGAGGCTTACAGAGGCCACCCAAAACATCGCTCAAGTGAGACTAATGGCACAGACCCATATGACCCAGTCGCAACAACAAAGCAGGTGTCCCCAGTTTGTCATTGGGGGTCAGGAAATGCGTGCAGTCTTTCGCCCAAGGCGTCCTCTGGGTTACTTTGACTGCTGCAATGGGGAAAGACACTCATGGAGTGTCGGAAAGTTTTGACTGAGCGCTCAGGTTTCCTAGGCTTACGAAGCGGGTGCCATGTTAAAGTGGGCTTAGGCGCCACCCTTAGGTGAGCCGGGATGTCCACAGGACATCAAACAAAACTCCCGAGGGGGGATCTGGGCAGAAAGACGCCACTTACCTACCTAGGGCCGAATTAGTTGTAGATGTTTGAGAGCCGTGAGGGTGAGCCAGCATCTCATCAAGGTGGTCTGAGTTGATGGACTCAAGCCACTGAATGCAGGGAAACCTGAACGGCTGTGTAGTTCGGGGAACGGAGTTGAGTGGGAGGCTGCCCCATTGCCCAGAGGGGCCAGGAAACTTAAACTTCAGTCAAACCTCCGTCCCGGGTCTTCAGCACCAAAATGTTAGGTCCAGAGCCATTCAAGAATCCACACAACGCAGCGAATCATGGTTTAGAGAGTTTAAGGTTCATTAGAGGAAGAAAGCAGAAGAAAGCAGGTGGGAGCCATCAGAAAAGAAAGAAAGGAAAAAATGGCTCCCAACTTTGACATACTTTTGAACTTACAAAACAGTTAAAAAATAATACAAACCGGATACAGAGAACTCCAGCATGCTCTTACAACCCCAGATACTCAGTTCCAACAATTTTAACATTTTGCCATAATTACCATATCATTCTTTCTACTCGTGTATCTATCTATCCATCTATCTCTTTCTCTTTCTATTTATATATTTATCAATCCATTTTCTGAACATTTGAATGTAGGTTGTATACATCATGCTCCTTGAACACTTAATACTACCATGTACATTTCCTAAGGACAAGGATATTCTCTATGTAAACATCATAAGTGCAGGTATCAAGTTCAAGAAATTTAACATTGATATAAATCTTATAGTCTATATTCCAATTTTTACATATGTCCCAATAGTGTCCTTTTGAGCCTTTCTTCCTCCCTTGTATGATCATGTCCAGGATTATGTATTGCATTTAGTTGTGGGTATTTCTTTCTTTTTTTAAAATGTGGGAACATATATAACATAAACTTTCTCCTCTCAGCCACTCCTAAGCATATCATCCAGTGGAGTTAATTACATTTACAATGTTGAGGTGCCCTCACAACCTTCCATTACTAAAACTTTCCCATATCCATGAACAGAAACCTTGCCCCCATTTTGCAGTATCTCCCTGTTGCCTTGTTCGCCTGTACTCTGATTTCTGTCTCAATGAGCTTGGATAGATATTTTCTTTGTAGTTAACCATCAGGCTTAAATTTAACTTCCTAATCTGTAACTATCTTGTTTGCACTGATACCAACTTAATTTCGATAGTCAACTGTATTCCTATGCCCTCTATCTTCCCACCTTTATGTAGTTCTTGTCACAGATTACACATTTATACATTATGGGTCCAAAATCACTGATTGAGCATTGCATTTTATGCCTTTTCCATTTAGATCCTGTGGGAAGTAAAAAAAGACCAGTTACAAACCAAAAATACAATAGTACTGGCTTTTGTATTTACCCCTGTAATTATCCTCACTAGAGGGGTAAAGATGCAGTCTTTTCACCCCAAGTGGGTAGTCAGTTGGTTCAATATTTATTTATTTATTTATTTATTTATTTATTTTCAGGCAAGAATGTATTCAACATTTATTTTAAGCACCCATCTTTGTCCCATAGGTTTTAAAATGTCACCTTTATTGTACACTAAAATGCCACTTTTATTATATACCTTTATTATATAGATCTGGTACCATTTTTTAACTTTGTTTGGTTTCATTGATCTGTGCATATATTCAACGACAGTACCAACCTGTTATATTACTATTGTTTGCTAAAGTTTTATAGTGTATTTTAGTATCTGGTAGGGCTAGTTCTCAGGTTGATTTTTGTTTTGTTTTGTTTTTGAAGCTGGGATCAAATAGGATATTTTAAATGGTGATGGAGAAATTCAATAGGAGTCCTTCTGAAAAGAGAAAGGGTGGATAATAACATAATTTATTCAAACATTTTCCTATTTGGAGAAATTTAAGTTGTCTGCAAGATTTTAAAATGTAAACAATACTATAATAAATGTCCTGACACATTAATATTTGCATCTGATTGTGGCATTGTTCGGTCAAAGGAAAAGCATTTTTTTTAAGCTATTAACAAATTGCTTTCCAGAAAGGTTATACCATGTTATACTTCTTTGGTATATGATAATAATCTTTTTACTCATTAACATTATTTTTTTTTTCATTTTATTGAGATATATTCAGATGCCAGGCAGTCATATAAAACAAATCGTAGATTCGATTGTTCATGGTACCATTAGATAGTTGTATGTTCATTACCTAAATCAATCCCTGACACCTTCATTAGCACACATACGAAAACAACAAGCACAACAACCCAAAGTTAAAAAGGACAATCAAAGTAAAAAAAAAGAAAAAAGAAAAAAAGAACACTGGGTGCCCTTGTCAATTTGTTTGTTTGTTTCCTTCCCCTATTTTTCTACTCATTCATCCACAGACTGGACAAAGGGGAGTGTGGTCCCCATGCCCTGCCCCAGTCCCATTGTCACCCCTCATAAGCTATATTTTTATATAATTGTCTTCAAGATTCATGGGTTCTGGATTGTAGTTTGGTACTTTCAGGTGTCCACCACCAGCTACCCCAATTCATTAGAACCTGAAAAGCGTTGTCTAAATAGTGCGCAAGAGTGCCCACCAGAGTGACCTCTTGGATCCTTTTGGAATCTCTGCCACTGAAGCTTATTTCATTTCCTTTCACATCCCCCTTTTGGTCAAGAAGATGTTCTCCATTCCACGATGCAGGGTCTGCCTTCCTCCCTGGGAGTCATATTCCACGTTGCCAGGGAGATTCGCTCCCTTGTGTGTCTGATCCCACGTAGGGGGGGAGGGCAGTGATTTCACATTTCAACTTGGCTTAGGTAGAGAGAGAGGGCCACATCTGAGCAACAAAGAGGCACTCAGGAGGAGGCTCTTAGGCACAATCATAGGGAGGCCTATCCTCTCCTTTACAGGAACAGTCTTCCCTAGGGCAAATCCTGTGATAGAGGGCTCAACCCGTCAAACCACCAGTC
>PVKY010012469.1:0-11497 GCA_004027775.1 Bradypus variegatus | reverse complement strand
ATGGGTGTTAGGGAGGGAGGGAGGGAGGGAGGGGAAGAGACGGTGGTGAGACAGGATCTTAAGGGTGATGGATTGGGGTTATCGGGGGAAAGGGGTCGGGGTATTATGGAGTTGTAGGTATGGGATTTGTACTGTTTTAGCATACGTTCCTGTACAATTGAACTTATTTCAAAATAAAATTTATTAATAAAAAAAAAATTCAAAAAAAAACAAAAAAAACACACAGCCTGCTGTGGAAAATCCCATTCCCACATTTTTTCTTTTCTAATTAGGTTATACAAAAGTTTTAAAATTTGTACTACATAGAGTATAAACACTTTCCAATAACTTAACAACACAAGAAAAACCATCAGCTGTTCAGAAGTAAGCAATGTGGGATAACTTTGCATTTTAACAACAGCTGAAGGAATAGCCTTAGTTTTACCCAAGCAGACAAAACCCGAGAACTTGATAGAGTAGTCAGGCTCTTCTGGAGGTTTCCACATTTGAAGGTATCCTTAGGAAGCACAGCAAATGTCCATTGTTGTTTTTCCCACATGTAGCCTAACACAGGTTGACTCGAAAAAATCTAAAAATATTCTAAATAACATATTAGCAAGGTTTAACATATAATGAAACAGGAGCAACCAGTATGCTAGTGGCTCTGTAGGCTTTTGTCAATATTGTTTAGTAATATCTCTTAATTTGGCCGGGGGAGGAAACTCCCAGGATGAAATGAGCACCTTCTGATTAGAAGCTGGTGCTACTGCCCCACCTTCCTCCTTCCATGGGAGAACAGGGTGTTGAACTTCCTCTGCTTTAACCCTTTGTTGGAACAGAGGCCGAGCATGCTTACTTTCCTTAGTATCAATTTCCCAGTCAGACAGGGGCTCATTATCTCTTGATGAGGAATCAACAGGGTCCCACACTTTACGGTTCCAGTCAGGAGAAGCCAGGATGTGCCTAACTTGCCCTTTGGGCAGCTTATGCCCTCTTACTCTAGTGTGCTGGTATGCCAATATTGCTAAACATTTATTCAGAGCATCTTTCAATTCCACTTGTGCTAACCTCATATTTTTTTCTAGCTGTAATTTACCTCCCAGGTGGCTTACAGCTGCCTTTGCTGCTAAAGCTTCCTCAGTAGTGGCATGCACAGCCTCTAACAAACGGCCAGCCCACCACAGCCGCAATCGGGCGGCCCTTTTCTTCTTTCTGAATCCTCAGTGGTCCTGTGGCCTGATACAGGACAGCTGTTTGTCCAGCCAGAGTTGTAAACATTTCCATACTCCCTTGGCAGATTCCACTCATCTAGGAGGGCAGCCACCTCTCCCCACATAGATATGCATTCCACCGGGAGGGGGGGCAGCCCTTCCCACATAGATGTCGCAGGCCTCCCCGGTATCCCGCCTGGGGCCTTCTCCTTTCCCCTCCCCAAATTCATGTCATCAGTGCCCGGGGCTTCCTTAGTTCCAGCTGGCAGCTATTTGCTTCTCCTGGCTGGCTCGCCAATTGTTGCAGCCCAAGAGGGCCATGCCAGTCCAGAGGCCAAAGAAGACAACGAGCATTTTCTGGTAACATGAACTTTACTCAGGGATTACTTACAGGGTGAGAAGTCATGGAGAGATCATGACGGCTGTCTCAGGCCAGGCAGGCATTGCATTCACAGGGAAGACGACCAAGCAATGCAAAAAGGACGGGCAGCCTTTTATAAACGTTTAAGACAAAGGCCCTCCTCAGGGTGGGGGGAGCATAGATGCAGGAACAGTTATTTTGACCTGGGGGATGGTGCAGGTCACTTAAACACTTACACTTAAACAATTACATTCTGCTCTTTTTGTGAGACTAAGAGCCTCTCACTTCCTGCCTGCTTGCATAAAGTTACATTTTAAGGTCAATTTACCCTTTTTTTCTTTATTTGCTTAGAAAGACAATAGGTTAAACATTTAGCTGCCTAGGTCATGCAAACTGCTGTGCACCAAACATCTGCAGGCCTGTTTTGCTCAGGCCACGGGTTGCTACAGCTGTTGAAAGCAGACTCTTGCTCTGGAGAAGCTAAGAGAGGACAAACACCATAAGACCAACTAAGAGTGATATTTTTGAGGAACTGCAGCCTAGAAAGGAATGTCCTGGGAGAAAGCCATTTGCAACCAGAACTTTGGAGCAGACACCAGCTACATGCATGGATGGACTGTTCATGTGGGTGGACATTGGGTTGCCCCCACCTGTTGCCTACACTGCAATGAACCTCGGGATGCAAATGTCTGGCTGAGTCCCTGCTTTCGATTCTTTTAGGGCCGCACTGGGTGGTGGGGTTGCCGGGCCGCTCGGCAGGTCTGAGGAGCCGCTGCCCCCTCCCCCAGCAGCTGCACCTTTTGCATTCACGCCAGCAGTGCCCTAGGTGCCTGTTTCTCCGCATCGTCTCTGGCCTTCGCTTTCGGTTTCCAGGTCACAGCCATGCTGGCGGGTGTGAGGTGCTCTTCTGTCTCGGTCGTGAGCAGCCGCCTCGCCTGCCTCGTTTCTGTGAGTGGCGCTGAGGGTCCTATGGCGTCTAGGGGCAAGGGCTTCAGGCTGCGCGGAGGTGGGCTGCCCACCTCCGTCTGCCCCCATCTTGGCACTCGCACCTGACGGGGCCGCCCTCGCAGGCCTGAGCGCTCGTCTGTCGCCCTGTCCCCTGGGGCCACTTCTGGTTGTGTGTGCAGCGGCCGCAGGTGCCTGCGGCTGTGTTTCTGCATCTTGTCTTCTCAAGACCCTCCCTGTTGGCTCTGTCCGTCGGGGCAGGTGAGGACGACAGCACCACCCAGTGCATGGCTGGGTGGGAGTGGTGGTGGGAGCAGCCCTCCCCCCAGGCCCAGCCTGGCTGCACCCTGGCCTCTCACCCCCTCCCGGCCACACTGTGGGATGGATCCCCAAGTCAGGTGGGGAAGGGGAGCTCCTGGTGCACAGGGACCTGCCAGCATGCTGTGTGGCGTCACCCGGGCCCCTTACCTGCCCAGGTGCTGCCCCAGGTGTTCACCGATTGTTCTTCTCTCGCAGGAGCCCGCGGGGCCAGGGGGCACCCAGGCCGTCAACAACCTCCGCCGAGCAAGCAGCAGCACGCAGGTCAGCCAGCCCTGGACCGGCCCCCTCAGGTAACCCCCGGCCCTTCCAGGAGCTCCTGGTCCCCTCGGGCAGTCACAGGTGCTCTCAGGTACTCACTGCACCACCCCTGCACCCCTTGTTACAGCCCCCCAGCAGCTAAGGGCTTGCTGAGCAGGGAGCCCAAAATGGCCTCCACGCTTGTGGGGCCTGTTTCCCACTGTCCTGGGCTGGGGGCAGGAGGCCAAGCCGGGCACAGACCTGCCCCAGGTGTGTGCTGACCACACACAGACAGGCCATGGGCAGGGGTGCTCCCTCGCGCCTCCCCCTCTGTCCTGTGGGGCCTGGGGTGGGCCCGAGGCTTGAGGCCGTGCTGATCTGTGCTGTGGTGTGTCTGCCCTGCCCTTGGGGGAGTCCTGTTGCCTTGGCTGTGGGGCAGCTCTGAACCCCCCTGGGAGCAAGGCCTGCCCCCTGTGTTTGAACATTGCCCATGCTGCCCCCACCCCAGCATGTGGGATGGCAGCAGGGGCTGGGCTATGGGGCGGCTGGACACCCTGAGCTGAGAGGCCAACACGCAGCCCCTCCCTCCCTGCCATTTCTGGTGGAGCCATCTGTGGAGTGGGGCTTCCTGGGGGAGGAGAAGCGGCCGTCTCTGCATGGCCTGGGGCACTGTCAGACCTTGGGCGCTGTCCTAGGCCACATGGCTTCAGGCTGGGCCAGGGTGCAGGCAGCTCATTGGAGCTGGACACAGAGCCAGAGGCCTGCTGGGAAGGTTCAGCCTCTGCCCGGGAGGTCCGCGCTGCCCCAGAGAGTAAGGGGGTCCTCACCTGGGACTGTCCGGCCACCCACGGCCCGAGGGCCCCCTGGAACCCCAGACTCATGGCCACCACGTTCTGCTCTTTGAGTATGGGGATATTTTTTTTTAGTAATTTAAAAAGTTTAAAATAAGGTATTTAAGGTGTACAGAAAAGTATCAATAGCAGGACACAGGCCACCCCTGCCCAGCACCCGGCTCCACCGTCGTGGCTCATTGTGCAGCTCTCGTGCCTTGTCCCTGGGGCATCAGGGGCTGAGGTGGGGTCCCTGGGAGCTCCCACCCCTCTCCCCACAGGAGACCTCTGCTTGGGGTTGGGGACTTGTCCTTAGGCGATTGCCTCCTCACATGTAGTCACAAACATGGGCCCTATTCTTTGTTCCTGAATTTTCTGTAAGTGGTCCACACTTTGTGCATTCGGCATTTTGTTTGGAGGCTTTCTGTGTTGATGCTTCTCCATTTGTGGTTCCCGTCTCGTCTGCCAGGTGAGTGTGTTGCAGTGTGTTTGTCTGTTCTTTCGTGGATGGACATTTTCAGTTGTGTCCAGGTTTTGCCGTTGCTTGCAGTGGTGCGGTGGGGGTCTCCGTGCGTGTGCCCAGGGGGCAGCCGGGAGCCTGGGGCCGCGGGCACACCGGTGGGTGTGGTGAGCGCCTGTGAGTCATGACTGCAGTTTCTGATTAGCCTTGAGGCTGCCTCTTTTCGTTCGCTTGTTGTCCGTTTAGGTTTTCCTTCCGTAGCTTTTCTCCCTTTTTCAGCTACGGGGGTTCCCAGAGTGGGGTCCCCAGGCCGGCAGCACAGCCTCGTGGGAACGCGGTGGAGGCACTGCGTGCCGGGCAGAACCCTGCAGCCGAGCTTCGTCACCCATGCGCGTGTCTGGGAACCACTGGTCCTTCTCTGTTTCTGCCTTTTTCTCCTTTGTTATTATAATTATTATTATTTAGTTCTGATGATAGTAAAAGAAGCAAGTGAGAAGAGGCCTGGGATTTGAGAGGCAGGTCCAGCCCAGGAGGGCCCCAGTGCTTCCGTGTCCTCTCTGGGCGGGGTCACGACCCCTCAACCCCAGCACGGAGGTCTGTCCTCCGCTCGGGAAGCCCGTCAGAGCTCTGGGCACCCCAAGTTCATGTGGGACTTCGCTGCGAGGCTGAGGGACTCCCCGTGCACGTGTGGACTCGGCCTGTGGCACCTGTCCTCTCCCAAGGTAGGGAGGTAGGCTCAGCCAGGTCCCAAGAGCACAGGTGCGGCTGGCGCCACCCTTCCTCTTGTCCACATTCGGAGTGGGACCTGGGGCCACTGTGCACAGCAGAAGGCACTGCTCTCCGGGAACTCTGGGGACTCGGAGGTTCCCTCCCCAGGACTGGGGCCCCCACCAAGCTACCCCCTCAAGGTGGGTGCTGAGGCACCCGTGTACGTCGGGGAAGCCCAGGCGCTGAGCTGCTGATCTACCAGCTTGGGTCTCAGAGCTCGTCGTTGGTGGAGGTGGGGCTTGAGCCCGGGCAGCTGCGCAGCACAGCCCACCACGGTGCCCAGCAGGCCCCTCTCAGCTCAGCCTCTCCTCTGTGGGGCCCCTCAGGGCTCCCCGGAACTGGCCCATGCCCCCCTCACCATCACCCTGTTGGCCTTTCCTTGCCGCACACTGCTGAGGTTGCCGGGGAGGCCATCCCCCTTGTCGGTTTCACCTGCAGACGGTGCCCTTCCTGGGAGCAGCTGAGCCCTGTACGTCTCGTCGCTTAGCTGCACCGGCCCACAGGGGCCCTCTGGGTGTGTGTCCACGAGCGGACGGGGAGCTCTAGAGGTTCCCAACTGCAGACGCCGGCGTCATGTGAGCTGGTTCTGCATCTGCTCAGGCCTGAGCTTGAATTCCGTGATTTTGGTCCATGGCCTTAACACAGAGGTCAGCCAGCTTCTCGGGCCAGGGGAGCTGGTAACAGTTTTGACTTTTCGGCCCCGAGGGCAGACGTCTGTGAAGGTCCCCATGGGGCTGTCTGGGGGCCCGAGTAGGTCTGGCGTCCAAATCACCTTGAGATCCAGAAATCCTCGATCCCAGGCCACACCAAGACCAGTGAGTCACCACAGTCTCAGTGAGACGCAGGTCACAGTGTTGTTAAAGCGTTCGGATGCTACTGATGTACAGAAATGGTGAAATCCATGGGTGACAGAGCTTCATGTGCGGGATTTGGTCCCTGGTGGACATTTCTGGAACCAGGGGCCCCCAACCAGGCTCGTGGCCTACCCTCTCCTGCCACCAAGTCACTGGGCCACCAAGTGCTCTTCTTTGCTTTTGTGCATTCGTGATTGTCCCCAGGTGGCTCCCTGTGTGGAAATACCTTCTTCTTGTTGGTGGACTGTCTCTTTTTGTCTTTAGGGTCTTTCAGTGAAGAAAATTTTTAAGAAACTTTATTTGGGATGTCTCACACATACCACGGGAGAGAGACAGAGACAGTGCAACTGGTGCAGCTGCCGGCTGCTCGCTGCTCGTCCGTCCCTCTCCGCTGCCCCACGCCCCCCACAGATGTCTCCCTTGTGGGCTGTGCTGCTCGAGTAGTGTTTAGGAAAGGTTCTGTGTGTTTACGGGGCGAGATGGGTCTGCTTTTGCTTTTCAGGACGGGGTCCCAGCTCTTTCACTGACCCCCTGATTTGGGGGCACCTCTGTCACCTGGGGTGTGGCTGGGGGCCGTCCGGCGGCCGTCTCAGCTCTGCTCGTCCGCCCTGTGCCAACCCCTCCCTGCTGGGATGTGACTCGTGGGTGACAGCTGAGCGCGACCTTTACCTTACTCTTTGGAATCCTCTTAGCTTTCCTGTTCCCCTGTTCTTCAAAGTGAATTTTAAGATCAACTTGTTGAGTTTCACTAAAGCGAGCCCTGCTGGGACGCTGGGCGTGCACCGAGTTCAGGGCCTGCTTTGGGGGGCGGGCCTCCCCTTCCATGGTGGGGCGCCTCGATGCTGTGCTCAGTGTCTGTTCAGGTGCCTTGAGCTCTCCTCTCTGTATGGACCGTGCATGCTTTTTGTGATTTAGGCTGGGTGTATGGTGCCTCTGCCACTGTGATGGAGTCTTCTCCCCACGTGTGAAGGACACTGGGCTTGTCCCCAGCCAGCCCTGTGGTTTGTGGTCTCTTGGGAAATGAGGGCCCTTCAGAGTTAGTGTGCTGCATCCCTGTCTCTCCGTGAAGCAGAGTTTGCTGTTGGGCCTGCTGCCCACCCTTGGCCCCGAAGCCTCCTTCTCTCATGTTTGCCCACACCCGATGATGGGGTGTGAAAGGCGTCTCTGAGCTTCGGCTGGGCAGCCACCCAGGCAGGGGTGAGGCTCGTGAGGGGGTCCCGAGCTTTTGCGGGGTGACAGGAGAAGAAGATGTGCCCTCTGCCATTGGGAACTAGAGCAAGAGGGCACTGGGGGGCCTCCCCAAGTTCTCGTGCTGTGCCCCCCAGCTCTGCCGCTCCCAGAGCTTCCAGGAGGCTGGCTTGCGGGCGGGACCTGCTGTCTCCCCTGCGGAGAGCGGAGTAGGGCTGACTGTCCAGGGCCCACGGACCTACCTTGGATGTTGTTTTGTTTTTTTAAATAACAGTCTATTGAGAGACCAGTCACGTACCATACAGTGTGCCAGTTAAAGCATACAATGCAGTGGTCTCTTGTAAATTCACCAAGTTGTGCAGCCAGCACCACAGCCAACTCAAGGAATTCCCATCACCGTGGAGAGAAACCTGCGCCCATCAGCACTCATGCCCTGTTCTCCCCGTCCCCAGCCCACTGGGTTTGCCTCTCCTGGACAGTGCACAGAACTGCTGTCGTGTGGCATGTGGCCTTTGTGTCTGGCTTCTCTCACTCGGTGTCATGTTTTCAAGGGTCACTGGGTGGCACATGGCTCGGAGCCATGACCCTCTTCACAGCTGGAGAACATTCCTTTGTCTGGACAGACTGCACCCTGTTCATTGGACAGATTGGCTGACAGGCACTCCAGCTGTGTTTTCTTTGTTTTAAAATTTGTACTGCAGCAGCGTATGTAGAACGCAACGTTTCCCACCTTAGCCACTTTGAGGGTCCCATCCAGGGCTGTGTACCCCACCCCGAACCTCCCCCATTCCAGATGTGATCTAATGTAGCCAGGTGCCCGCCCAGGGGGCGGCCAGGGCAGGTGCTCCTCCTCGTTTAATGTCGGTGGCAGCTGAGGTGGGTGGGTGGGTGGCGGTCAGAGGACCCTTCCCAGGGCTCCCAGCGGCACGCTCTGCTTGCTGTGCTGCAGGGCCTGGTGGTCCCCCGTCGGCAGGGAAGTGTGCACAGTAGCAGCGGCTGCGCCGATGTTACAGCCACCGGGCCCCGGGTATCTGTGACCAGCGTGCGTGGTGCAGCCCCACAGGGGCCCGATGAACTCTCACCAGAGCCCCCTGCCCCCCTGAGGCCTGTGCCGCACGAGTGGTTAGAACGGGACTAAGACATCACATTAAGTCGCTGGCTTGGGGCAGGATGGCCGCTGGCAGAGAAGCTGTTCCGGTCCCCTTGTGAGATGCTGCCCCGTCTCCACCCCCGGCGTCGGCACCACTGGGCTGACCAAGTTCCCCTTTGCTTGCTGTTCTCTCTCGGACACAGGCCGGCGGAGCCCAGTGACTTCCAGATGCTCTTCGAGGGCAGCCCTGGTAGGGAAGAGAGGCTGGCCAGCCTGAGCAAGGCGTCCAGCGAGCGGGGAGCCACGTGGAACGTGTTGGTAAGGCCCCGGAGGCTGGGCAGGGTGGGCAGGCCGCAGCCACATGCAGGAACTCGGGGACAGAAGGCGCCACCTGGTTCCTGTCTTTCCCTGCTTCTGGGAAAGGGGGCTGTGGCTGTCAGAGGGCGTGCGTGGATGTCAGCAAGTTCCTGCCCCACGTTTTCCCAGTTTGTCTTGTCACCGTAATGTCACGGTGTCAGCAGGGTTACAGGCTTTTCTGGCCCCCTGGGTCATTCCCAGCCTTGTGTGCATGTGGGGCCGGTGCTTGCCATGTAGGGGAACTTCCCTGGCGTCGGCCGCGTGTTGGTCAGGGTCACGGACTCAGGCAGCGTCTGTGCCGACAGGACGAACAGCCCGGGGCGGCCGCCTCACCGTGCAGGGCCCTGGGCTCGCCTGCTGGCCTGCAGAGGGAGAAGAGCGCCGCGGCCCCCAGCTCCACCGCCAACAACAGGTACGGCCGGGCCCGGGCTCCCCCACTGCCATCTCTGCGGTCCTTGTCCTTTGGCTCCAGGACGTTTTCTTTTGTTATTTTCCTGGCGGTTCCCTCCCTCCTGCCCTGCCCTCGTGCTCTCGCTGGCTGCGGTGTTTCGGACGCTGGGCCCCCTGGGTTGAGTCTACAGAGTTGGCAGTTTTGTCTTCTATCTTCCATCTTTTAGATTTTAGGTCTACTTTCTGGTAGATTTATGTAACTTTATGTTTCAGCCCTTCTCTAGCCTTCTTTCTCTTCTCATAGCTCTTATTTTCAGGAGCTTCTTCCTATTCTCCCAGTGTTTCTTTCCTGTTTTGTGGCAACCTGCTCGGCTCACTTTGAGGGTCCTCGCGTGGCATTGGGGCCTGAAATCCGTCACAGTGGGAGTATTTACGCCACAGAAATTGGCAAGTGCTGCACTTCAGAGCTTTTCCCCCAGACAACTGGCTGCTAAACCTTTATCAGCACTGTCGGTGGGGTTTTTTTTGTTTTTTTTTTGGTAATAGTCATGTTTATGTCTGCTTTGTGGTGGGGATTTGTTGACGTGCTCTTTTCTCTCTTAGCCTCAGTCTTCGTTTTGTTCTCTTCTTTTCTCAAACGTCTGCTGCCACCTGGCTCTCTGCTGATGTTTGACAGGGAGACCTGAAAGCAGATGGGCAGCCTGTGGCCTGGTGGCTTCGCTTTGGGGCACCGGTGTGGGCCCAAGGTTGCTCCACGGGGGCTGCTTGGCCTCCCTGGAGGGAAACCCCTCTGGGCTTCTGCCTCAGGCTTCAGTCCGGCTGCCTGCGCTGACGCTGCGGTGGGGTGGACATCCTTGGTCAGATGAGCAGAACCTATGTCTCGCCTACTGCTGGGGGGATGACGGCGGAGCCTGGTGGCCGGGGCTGGGGGGAGCCAGATGTCCTGCTGCTCCTTCCAGGGGACTCGCACCCGTTCTCTGGTCTGCCCACGCCCCAGCCCTGCCTTCGGGAAACCCCACAGGGCCTCCCCCTCGCTCGGGCCGCACATGCCTCTGGCCCTCCTGGTCGTGTGCTCCCGACCTCCATGGACGTCTGTTGTCCCATTGCCACCTCCCCCACTCCCCCTGTTCCTGGGCATTTCTACCATTTTTAGTCCTCTAGGCAGCGCTCTGAGCGGGAGCAGAGTCGTCAGCGCACGTCTCTGTCTCTTGTCTGGGCTAGAATGGCCCTGTGCACGTTCTGATGCTCCGCCTCGGGCATTGCTCGGCTGGCAGCAACGTGCCTGTCACAGACAGGTCCCTGGTGGCAAGGGCCACCTCATCGTGTGTGCACTGGTCTGTCTCCCGTGGGGAGCCCCTGCGTGGGAGACCACCAGCGGCATGCCGCCTGCATCCGCCTTCTTGGGGACGCCCCTCTCTTGAGCCATTCTGTCGGCAGGAGCAGCAAGCGCACCGCAGGCACCTGCGTCCCCTCCATGGTGCATAACCACTGTGGCCCTGCTGGAAGGCCGCCCCCGCCCGAGGGCGCGCACCGGACGGCACCCCCCCTCAAGTAAGCATGGCCTCTGCCTGGGGGGAGGTCACATGGAAACCCCGGGCCAGGGCGTGGCATACCGGGACCCCCAGGTGGTATTGTTGCTGCCCTCACCTGTCCGGGGCGGGGAGAGGGAAGGAAGACATGGCCAGACACAAGGACTCACCCCGGGCTGGCGTCACAGGACTCCCTGCAGCTCTGTGCCCGGGGGCTGGAGCCAGCGCTGAAGAACGTGGCGTGAATGATTGGGCATGGCAAGGCTGGACAGGCCACAACGGCCTGGCGGGGCGTGACAGAGCATGGCAGGGCGTGATGGGGGTGCCAGTATGGAGGGGCATGATGGAGCACAGTGGGCACGAAAGAGTATGGCAGGGCGTGATGGGTGTGACAGTGTGGCAGGCTTGATGGATGTGACAACGAGGCAGGATATGGTGGTGTAGTAGGGCATGATGACAAGTGGGGCATGACAGCGTGGCAGGGCATGATGGCATGGCAGGGCGTGATGGGTGTGACAACAAGGCGGGGCTTGGTGGTGTGGTGGGGCATGATGGAGCGTGGCGGGGCATGATGGAGCGTGGTGGGGCATGATGGAGCGTGGTGGGGCGTGATGGAGTGTAGTGGAGCATGATCGAGCATGGTGGGGTGCGAAAGAGTATGGCAGAGTGTGACGGATGTGACAACAAGGCGGGGCTCGGTGGTGTGGCGGGGCATGGAGCGTGGCGGGGCATGATGGAGTGTGGCAGGGTGTGGCTATCTGGTGGGGCAAAACTGCGGGTCCGGGGCATGACGGAGCGTGGTGGGATGTGTGGGGACAAATCGGGTTGACCTGAGCAGAGGGGCCACAAGTGTTTTGGCATCCAATCCTGCTCAGTCAGGGATGGCCCACAGGGTTTTTGAGTTGTTGTCCCGAGAACTTTCTCTTCTAACGCAAAGTGCTCCTTAGCCCTGGGTGCCACCAGCTGGGGGCACAGGG
>PVKY010012468.1:0-11504 GCA_004027775.1 Bradypus variegatus | reverse complement strand
GGGGGCTCTGCAGCCCTGAGTTCCTCCGGCCTCAAGCCTGTAAGTGATACAGGCAGTAGCCACATTACACTGAAGTCCTTATTACTAAGAGACCTGATGAAGTATGAGCTGGTGTTCATTTATAATTAATTGAAAGAAACAAGAAATTGAAAAGGGTACATTTTTGCATTTTAGTAAAATCGGAGGTTGTACAGTTAATCTTTCATTTCCCACAGTGCTTAGCAGGCAAGTCTCACTTAGAAACAACTAACATGCAAACCAGTGAAGTCTGAAATAATAGAATCTTTGTGTAAGCATATGGTTTTGGTTTTCTCTTTAAAATGATTCTCTTATTAGAGCATTTCCTTTGCTGGAATGAGGGGACTGGCTGTGCCTGCCAGAGATAGCACCTCTGAGGAGATGTCTCCCTTGGCAGCCTGAGCTGGCAACACTGGGCCCCACCTCCTCGCCTGCGGGGTTCTAAAATCCGCACACCAACACCTGCTGCTTCAGATGCTCATCGGACTAGCGCCCACATGCAGGCTGGGGAGGAATAAAGACCCAAATCTTTGGTTCTTTATCAAAAAACTTCCTGACTGAGCATGAACCTTTATTCTTTAAGAAGGGACATAAACCCCTTCAAATGCTTGAAGGGCTGTGCCATGTGGCGCGAGGGCTGGGGTTCACGGGGAAAGAAGCGAGCTTTCCTCAGGAGACAGTGAGCTCCCCGTCACTGTGAGCAGAGCAGAGGTGAGGCTGTGAGGGTTGGTTTAGGTGACATTTAAAGTCTTTCAGGGACTGAAGCTAATTGCCACCTTCTTCAGAAAAAAAAAAAAAAAGCTTCCAGTTCTTAGCCAGTGTGTATGGTAGCCCCTTCTAGTCATCTATACGTTAGAGGGAAAAACAGATTAGTAATAAAATGTGGAGCTAAAGCTTTAGAAAGCTACCAGAGAGTACGTCATTCATTCATTCATTCATTCAAAGCTTCAAGCACTCACCCCAAGAAATGTTTTGTTAAAACAAGAATCATCCTGGCTACAAAGAAATTAGGTCTTTAAAATTGAAGCTCTGTGGCTGATTTTCGGTTTCTTTTGGTCATTTCTTCCTGGTTACTTGGCATCACCATGACTCACCTAAGTCTTCTACAACTTGAACAGATGGAGTCATTTGTAAGAATAGCCAAGGTCATCACCTTGGATTACCAGAGGTTATAAAATTAATACAAGTGTCATGCATCCTGAGAAAACAACTAAAAGTGCACATTACTGGTTCTTTCAAGGACGTGTTATGTCCATAAGTTTCAGCCCCATGGACCAATTCTAGTGCAGAGTAGAAGTGATCCTCAAGTACTGTGAGGCTGGCATCACATTCTTCAGATTTAAAAACTTAAGGGTGGCCAAAATGGACTCCTGAAGAATGATCTGAAGCTGTCCACAAAATTCTCCGGGAAGATGATGGTGAGGCCCAGAGTTGAGCTGGGGTCCTGTTTCTGTGCCTCAGCTGCTCAGAGCCAGGCCTGCTTGCCCTGGATGGCAGTGTGGAGAGGAGTTGGTTACAGTGAGCTTGGGGTCGTTCCCCACTGTGAGGAGGAAGAGCCCCTTTCCTCTCCTCTGACAGCACAAGGACAGTGCCAGAAAATCACCCCAGCCCCTGGTGGCTGAAGAAAGGCCCAAGCCTGGTGACAGAGGGTGTGACTGCATTGTTCAGCACTCTCCTCTCCACACCCATGGTTGCTGCCACCCTCCAAGGCATGGGCAGTCACACATTGAGAATCCGAGGAGCTGAAGCCTGAAAGATGGCCGAGGGGTTAGGTGTGAACTTCTTCCTCACCTCTGGGACCTGCAAAATGAAACGTGGCCACATATCAATAGGTCTTTTCCTCAACTTTCCCCTCCCCAGCTCCCATGCTTCTCTTTGACCTCCAAGAGTTGACACTTGAAGGGTCAGTGTGAAAACTGAACCACAGTGGACAGGGCCACTGCATTAGAAGGCCAAGTATGGTCCATTCTGCTCCCTGAAGCCTCTGGGTGGAACTGAGAAGCTGAGCGGTCCTCACCTCCCTTCCATCTTGTCATCTCTCTTACACAAATACTCGGGTATCAGGAAGGGCTTGTTGCTGGTGCTCAGTGGTCCCCAAGGAGACAACTGGGATTAAGGAGGGAAAGAGACATTCTGCTCACCAGGGAAGCCGGCATGAGGTGCGTGTACCAGTTCATGAGAGAGAAGAGCCTTGGCTTTTTCCGAGGGGCAAGTGGTTGGGTGTTCAGACACTGCTGTCCCTGGCCCTTATGCCATTTTACTCTTTTACTCATCAAAATCTGCCTCCTGGGCCCTAATCTGGAACACAGGCTTCTCTTGCTTCCCCTGCAGCTGGGAGCCCAGCCCTCGCCCCACAGCACCAGCTTCAGGCTGACCTGGAAGCCGGCACCAGGGCTGCTGTCCCAGCTGGAGCTGTGGGTTGTGATGACAGTGGCTGGTTTCACCTTTGTGGATCTTGATGGCTTCACTCCAGTCCAGGCCTGGAATTCCTGTCTGAAACAGAACACGGACAACCTCACACAGGGTCAGTCATCTCTTCTCCTGACCTCATAGGAGCCCCTGCTTTGTGCCCCATGCTTGGGCCAGCCCTGCTGCTGAAATCCTGCCTCTGCTCCCCACGGTCCTTTACCCCATTTCAGAGACATCACTGGCAACGGAAATGCACTCCCCAGTCAGGCAGAGCCCGTTCTGGGGGGAAAGCAGGCCTGTAGCCAACCTTTCACCTCTGCATGCTCCATGAAATCTGCCCTCCCTCTGCCAGCAACTTAAGAGGCTCCACCTTTGACACCTCCACTTCTACCTGTCCTTCACCCAATCCCTGGAGGAAGGAGAGGCAGAAACGTTGCTCCCCAAGTTACAGTCAAGAAACAGACCCAGGTGCACAGGGAGTTTGGGGCAAAGCTTAGTCAGCACCTGGGTCTTGTCCAACAAACAGAAGTAAGTCCCTGGTTGGCGTTAGGCCTAGGAGACCAGGCAAGTCCCAGCCTCTCCTGGGTTCTCTGTCACAGTCCCCAGGCCCCAAAGGAATTCTACAGCTCCCTGTCCAGAAACCGGGTTGCTTCAAGTGGAAACAACTCAAGATGGTTTTCAAGGTCAGTCGCCTCCAGCCCACTCACGGCTGGTCATTTCCATCCAGGGGAGGTGCAACCTGCCATCACCCAGCTCTGCAAAGAGCCTGCAGGCCCGACGGCCATGGCTACAACTGACAGGGAAAAAACAGTATTGTGTTGAATGTTATTTTAATATCAGAAGCACTTTAATTTCTGTAGTGTTGTCTTATTAACTCCTGCAAAAGAGCGAATGAATTGTGACCATCTCAAAGACCTGAAAGATGGCCTGGCTTTTGCATGGCTCTGCATGTGGTAAGGGGCACACCCATGTGGCTGTGAGCACATGTGCACGTGCGTGAGCGGACAGGGCCCTTGCCGGGTGCTGCTGGGTGGTGAGGTGGCACAGCCTAGCTTCTCCCCATGGAGTCACTTTCTCTAGAAGAAAACACCTGTTTGTTGTAATTCTGTCAACTCCTCTGCCAGATAATGAGCTCAGAAAAGCAGTGATCCTGTGTCCCCAGGAGCACCTGGCCAAGGTGATGGTCTGTGGACAAGTATCCAGCTCTCCTGGGGCAGCACCCACCTGTGGGCTGGGAGCCCTCCTGCCCCATCCCACCCACAGCCCAGGATGAACCCTGCCTCACTGGGTTCCAGACCCGGAGGTCAACAAAACTGCCTCTTTTTCCCCTTGGCAGCAGCACAGCTGGCAGGGAGCCAGTGTCCATCTATGGTCAGCACTCGGCCCACGCTCAGGGGTGCCAGGAGGCAACCCGGGCCACAGCCTTATCGGAGAATTTTTGCTTCAGAAGCTGTGAGGTTCCAAAGACCAGCTGCCCAAACCATCTGCTGCTCTGTTTCTCCTGGGGAAGCAGGTGCTACTGGGCACTGTCCTTCTGTCCCCAAACTGCCTCTCAGGCCTGGCAGCCTGAGCCTGCCGGCCCCGGAGTGGTTGCAGGAAGCCAGGGGCCAGAGCCAGGAGCTAGAGCAAGCCCTGTGGCTGTGGGAGGACACTCGGAGGAGGCCCTGGGGTAGGGGCAGGTGCTGGAGCCCAGGTCCCTGCCGGGCTGCCGAGGGGCTGGAGAAGGAGCAGGAAAGTTCACACCTTTTGGCCCCTTCATTCCACAGGTAGGAATTTATCCCAAAGAAATGATGACATCAGCAAATATTTTGCTACAAGGATGCTCATCAAAGAAGGTTTTTCTTTAAAAAAAAAAAAAAAGCCAACAATTCCAAAGAGCAAAAGGCCCTTTGGCCTCTCTGCCACCCCTGGGCAGCAGCCATCTCCCCTCTCCCCAGGAGTTATCATTTTCTCACACATCCATTCAGAGATAGTCTGTGCTTATTTGAGCACAAGTGTGTATATTAATAACCCTTTTAAAAACAAAGATGGTAGCATCTTAGGTGCACTGTTCTGCACCATGCTTTTTTGAAACATATCTTTTGAAGATCTTTTGCTATCACTACATAGAGAACTTCACAGCACGGTCCTATGGCTTTACTATGACCAGTCCCCCTGCTGCAGCGGGACACTGGGGTTGGGTCTATCGTCCGCTGTACAATGTTGCAGTGTAGGGACAGATACCCCTCACCCCCACCCCGCGCTCAGGGATAGCTGTAGGAAAAATTCCTAGAAGTCAAATAGCAGGATCAAAGAAACGGTGGTTTTAATAACCCCAAATTGGAAATGTCCTAAACTAAAGAAGCAGATAAACTATGCATATTCATAGCGTAGAATACTGCACAGCTATTAAAATTCCTGTTGTAGAAGAACATCTAGTAATGGGGGCAGGCATCCACAATAGGTGAAAAAAGGTACTATGTACAGTAAGAATCTAATCATGTAAGAATATAGAAATGGACATGCATTCAACAGCATGTTAAAGCTTAGAAATACCGGTTTAGGGGTGGGGTTAAGGGGATATTTATTTTCTTTGTAGTAATTTCAAATGTTTACACTGAATATGTATTACTTTTGTAATAAAAAAAGGAGTAAGCCCCCAACCCACCCAACACCTGCACCCCCGTGGTCCAAGTGCACGGGTGAGGGAAGGGGAGGGAGGCAGACCTAGCCTCAGGGCAAAAGCCAAGTCAACAGCCCGCAGTCACTCCATGGGTCCCCTGGGGTTGCCCCCCACCAACGCCCCCAGAGAGGGCGCTGACCAAAGAGGGCTCGGGGAGTTGACCTGTGTGCGCCCCTCCATGGCTGGGACCCCGGGTGTAAGTTAAGGGGAATCCGCAGAGTTCAACTGAATCCAAGGCAGGCCACTCCGACAGGGCTGCCCCTGCGGGGAGCAGGCTGTTGAGTGCGGCAGTGAGCTCCCCGTCAGTGGAGGTGCCCATTCACTCGGGCTGGTCAGGGAACTGGGAAGGCGCCGTCTGCAGTGCCCTGGGACCAACAGGAACGACCTCTGAGGCCAGGCCGCCTGCAGTTCGTGTGGGACGGGGGGGTGGGAGGGGAACTCAGGCTCCTCTTTTTTCCCCACCCACCCGCCACCTTCCAGGCTCCGTGCCTCCGTTTCCTCCGACCAGGGAGTCTCGACGCGAGGCGTTACTCGGCCCCCAGCTTAATACCTGTATGAAGTGGTCGCTGCTGCAGCCGCGTCCGGGTCTTCGATGGGGAGCACGTAAATCCCCCTGCCGCCAGGCGTGGGGGGCGCGGGATGTTTGTCCCTGCGGCCACCGGCTCCCGCCCCGCGCCCCTGGGGCGCATCTCTGGGCCCCGCGGGCACCGTGGCCACGCCGAAGTCGCGCTGGTACTGAGTAAGCGGCACGTCCCGGCCGGGGTCCCGGGTGCCTGCGGGGGCTGGGCCCCTGCGCGAGGCGGCGCCGCCCGGGCCCGGCTCCTCGTTCTCGAGGTCCGAGTAGTTGTGCAGGGTCAGGGGCACCGCCACGTCGGAGCGGTCCAGCTGGTTCCAGCGCCGCGCCAGGCAGCAGAGGCGGCTGATGCAGGGCCACGCCATGCCGGCCCCGGACCCCGCGGCGCCCTGCGCCCGGCTCCCGGAGCTGCTCGTGCTCCCGGCGCTCCGGGCCGCGCCTCCCCCGCCCGGCGTCCCCGCCCCCGCTCCCCTCCCGCGCCGCCGCAGCGCCGCTCCCCGGCCTGGGGTGGGGATCCCGAGAGCGGTTGGGCTCGGGGACAGCCCGGCTAATGCCCAGGCCCCGGCGCGCGAGGCTGGAACGGAGGGTCCGCCGGAGGAGAGGGGAGCAGAAGCGGGAATGGGGGAAAGGTTGAAGTCGCCAGGAGCCATCTGAAACCTCCGGGAGTCAATTATGTTTCGTAATTTGACTCAAAATTTAATCCAAATTTTAATGATAGTTAAATGCTTAATTTTATTATAGTTCACAAATTTTATTAATCTTAATTAAAATTAAATTTTAATCCACAAATGCAAAAATTGAATCCAAATGTTATAAATTGGACATGGCTTTGCAAAGGCTGAGGGCCCAAGGGCAACAATTCCTTGCCAACCGCCATCAGCCAGCACCCGGGGGGGCAGTCAGAAAGCAGGAAGGGTCTTTCTTTGGTCTCCGTGGGACTCAGCTGGCACCTTAAGGGGAGTGCAGCAATGAGGGCATCATAGGTAAGACTTGGGGCCATGCTTCCCAGAGAACACGTGTTTCAATCAGGCTGTGAGTCAACCACTATTTGCCTTTGAGATGCTAGTCTGTGACCACCTATCCGATTTTCATTAAGAATTGGCATTAGTTTTAGAAATGCTCTAATTGACTTTCCCCTGAGTTCTAAAACCCCTAATTTTAAAGCACTGCCACAAAAGTTTGAGATTTATAAAGCCAAAAGCTTGGCCACTAGCTATACAAAGTTCCTTTCTCCCTGTGCATTCATTACTGTTTTATTGTAGAGCTAAGTTGGGTAATGGTCCAAGCTAAAGGTCAGTCTGTTCAACGTAGAACAGGGTGGCAGAAATACTCTCTGGCCACACACTCAAAGGGCTTCCAGATATTTTACATAAGTCCCAAGTACTCATAACACTACTGAAACAGCATTAATTACCCAGAGCTACGTCTCAAGGCTCTACTTGGAGGCTATCCAGTCTGCACCTCAGAGCAGAGGACTGCAGTACAGCCCTGGCCAGTCAGAATAGATTCAGCTTTCAAACCACTGCCTGTCTAGTTTGAAGTCACAGCCGAGTGACTAGCAGTGACAAAAGCACTGTTCTGAAGTGGCAGCAGCTCAGCTGAAGACAGCCATAAAGGAAGGCAGCAGGAGAGGAGCCATGTCCTGTGAAGGAAGCAAACGATTCCACACCAGCTCTCCAGGACAGGGACAAGCTGCCTTGTGACCTCTGTGCTCCCGAGTCCTGGGTAAGCCAAAGATGAAGTTTGATGACTGAAATATTCCCTCCCGCAGCAAAAAAGAGCCACTCTTCTATTTTTTCATTCATCAAACAACAGTTACAGAGCACTTACTATGTGCTAGATGTAATGCCGGGTGCCTCCAAGGGGTTTACAGCGTAGCGGGCGCCGGACAGTGTGTTACAACCGACAACAGCAGGAACAGGGTAAAGAGCGACAGGGAAGGCAGGACCTGCTGGAGGGCTCAGGCGAGAATGTAGGTGTGGGGGACACGGGTGCAGCCAGTGGTCAGACCATGGAGGACCTTGGCTGCCACACTAAGGAGATTCAAAGTTTTTTATAGGGGCCAGGGAGTGACTGAGCGTTTTTAGCATATGGAGAAGTATAGAGATGTTTTAGAGACCAGCTGGGAAAAGTCTCACCGGGTCAGAGATAAGGGACTGAACTAGGAGTGAGAGGAGGGGCTGGGTTCCAGGGATAAAAGATGAGAGAGGGAGATGTAGAATGGTGCCCAGGTTTCTGGCTTCAGTGACTGATGCCACTCCTTAAGCCAGGAGTGCCACATCTGAGGTCCACTTGGATCCACGCAGGTGACACATGTACTGAATTATGGGTAGAGATACTCTGTGGGTCTGAAGTTCAGAAGTCACTCACACAGATAGATGAAGCCATGGGAAGACAGACCATTTAAGAACTATGTTGAGAGTTAAGACAGGATAGTGGCTAAGGGTGGATTCGCAGGGACCCCAACACTTAAAAGCCAGTGGAGGAGGTGGTGCAGCTCAAGGCACACGAGCCAGGAGCAAGCGTGTTCTTGAAAAGTCAGAATCCTGAGGTGGTAGTGAGCAAGCATCGAACACAGCAGAGAAGCCAAGAAGAGAGATTAAAATACCCTACTAAATTGGGCAATTAGGAAAGTGGTGACATTTGCCAAAGCCGTGGGCAGTAAAGCTTGTGCTGTGAGAACTAGGCTTTGACTTCCCAAAGACAGTCTCACTGGGAAAACAGATCTGGGCCATCCAAAGGCTCCAGCTTCGAGGGATTTTATAGACAGAGAAGTGCTTCAGGGACTTGACCTGCTCTAATTATCACAAAGCAGGGAGAGAAGACACACATCTTCATTGCCTATTTTTCTGGTCTGCTCATGGGAAGACATGAATTTAATTTGGGATTCTACTGTGGAATGTCCATGTGAAGAAGCCTGCCATTCCAACTCTGAAAATAAATCTTGCCTCATCTTTATATCCCAGGGTTAGCATAACACATTCAGACATGTCAGAGCAAAGTGGTGTAACCTTGGGCATTCTCCCCACCTAGCCCTGTTTCTTTACTGGCAAAGTGAGAAAGTGAGGGCTGGTTTAAAATTACAATAGAATTCTCTGACTGGTAGGAACAGCTGGTACTTTGCAACAGAGAAAACTTGACTTCAGCAGCAAACAGCATGAAGAACTGTCAAATGGTGGAAAAGTACTATGTGCTCGGTGCTCGGTTCCAACAGCCTTGCGAGGGGAGCAGGATTATACTGTCCAGGACCACATAACTCAGGGGTAGAAGTGCAGGGACCTCACCCAGAGCCTGTGCAACCCTAGAGACTCCTGTCCTCCCTGCCGGTGCCACCTACAGCCTGGCACATAGTGGGGTGAGATTAAGGTGAGCCAGACAACGCTGACAAATCTATGCCTTTACTATACCCAGTGCAAAAGCACAAGATTTTGTATATCCTTTTAGGACCACCAAAAGACTTTTAAAACTCTCCTGTAAGTCCTTTCAAGAAAAACTTTTAAATTCTCAAACTGCATTTCCTAGAAATAATCCTTAATCATGAGGGCAACAAGTGCATTCCACTGCAGTAAAGCCACAATGATGACCACTATATATTTCCATAAGATACTCGTTAGAATATACAATTTCTAATAAGAATGCAATAGGCTCAGATTCAAGTTTGAATTTGTCTGAGTCACTTTCTTCTACCTTAATTTAGTTACAATCTTATCTTAGAAAGCAAAACCTAAAAATAGCTTTTTGTATATGCCATTCGCTGCCAGAAAACATTACCTTTCTTGAGAAAAGGAAAAAAAAAATTACTGTAGCTGATACTTCAGATCATGCCAGAAGGAAACCCTTTTAACTGTCAACCAACCAAGGGAAGGGTAGGTGAGTAAGAATCAAATGCTTGGTAGAGATACTAGAAGGCCGACGCACAAAAACAAGAGCTTCTGCCTTCACATCCCTCATGAAGTTCATGGCTCATCAAAATACGTCAAATGCAACAATTAAAAGCAACATTTCCAGAATAGCATTATTGTTCTTTGAAAAGAAAACAAACACCCTCTGTTTACAAACTAGAGATATAAACCTTTATGTCACCAACTTTGTTGTAATTCAGTTCCTAAGAAAGACATGTATCGGGGCAAAGTTTAAAACCCAGGAAGGTGAGATGCTGGGTGTCTTCCAGGCAGGGGCACCGTCATGGTAAACTCCAGGGCCGATGTGGCAGTGGGCTTCCAAGTAGCGTGGACCAGATGCTCCAGTGTTTTCCAACTCCAGTTTTACTTAGAGCCACCTCCTTTTTTGGGGTCATTAGTCCTCATTTTATGCCAAATTTTCACTAGAGGCTCCCTGTTTTTCCAAATGAGTTCATGACCATAAGTAATATACCATCTGGGGAAAAGAAAAGCAAACCAGGTCCAATACTCAGGAAACAGTATGACATACAATAAGTACCACAATGATATCAAGTTCACATTTAAAAATCTAGTGCCACTGTTATTTACTATCTAGTTTATTAAAACTGGTTTACTGACATAGATAAATGATTTAGCTTTAATACAGAGAGTATGTTAAAAGCTTAAAGTAGGCCATAAAAAGGAATGCAGTTCTGATACACACCCCAACATGATCCTTTAAGACATTGTGTTAAGTGAAATAACCCAGACACAAAGGAACAGATGATGTCCAATAAATAGAAATAAGTAGAATATGTAAATTCAAAGAGAGAAAGTAGAATACAAGTTAGGAGGGACAAAGGCAAAGGAAGGAATGGGGAGTTATTGTTTAACGGGTACAGAGTATCTGTTCCGGGTGATGAAAACATTTCCGTAATGGATGGAGGTGAAGGTACCATAACATTGTGAATATGATTAATACCTGGGAACTGTATGTTTGGGAGTGGTTGGGAAATTTTATGCTTTATGTATGTTATCACAATTTTAAAGAGGGAGAAAGAGGCTAAGGAGAGAATTAAATGAAAACTATATGCAATACATGATCCTAGACTGGAACTAATAATGTAGAAAATGCCCAAAAGGACAGTACTGGGACAACTGAAAAAACTGGGACATATACTGTAAGCTTTATATCAATATTAAAGTTTTTGAACTTGGTAATTGTACTTAATGTGGTTTATATAAGTGAATATCCTTGTTCTTAAGAAAAGAAAAGGTAAGTATTAAATAGTAAAGGCTACATGATGTATGCAACCCCCTCTCAAATGTTTCTGATTGATAGAGCAATGCAACAAATGTGTCAAAATGTTAAGTTGGTAAATCTGGGTAGGGGGAATAACGGAGTTCTCTGTATTATGTTTGTATTATGTTTGAAACATTTCTGTAAATTTGAAATTATTTCAAAATAAAAAGTTTTTTAGATGGTTAAAATGGCAAATTTTGTTATATGTGACCATAATAAAATTAATTAATAAGGCAGAAAGGATCAAAGTGGGATGGAATGACACGTGAATGCTCTGAAAAGGGTTAAGTACTTCATATACGCTACACTTTTGATTCACTGTAAGTTATCACCTTTCCCATTTTAGACATGAGGAAACCAAGTCTGAAAGTAATTTGCCCAAGGTACTAACAGCTTCTAAGTGATCAATCAAGGATTCACTCACAGGTCAGAATAACCGTAAGCCCCAGATTCTTTAATACTATGGACAAATGCAAGAAATGTTAGAATTAGAGTTTACTAAAAACAGCTAAAATAGCTTTATCTTAAGTGTCTCCCATCTGCCTTGCTATATCATAGGGCGGTTCGCAGACCAGCAGCAAAGACATCGCCTAGAATCCTGTCAGAATGCAGATTCCATCCCTGCCCCAAACCTACTTAAGAGGAATCTGCAATTTA
>PVKY010012467.1:0-11512 GCA_004027775.1 Bradypus variegatus | reverse complement strand
GGCGAGGCCTGGTCCGGAGGAGGGGTGGATAATGCAAGTCAGATGCTGCCCCTGGGGTCGGAGAGGGTGGGGCTGCATTTGGTGAGGAGGGGTTTTCAAGAGCTCAGCCTTAACAGTGAGTTGGGCAGAAGCCCCCTGGGAGGCGTAGGAAGCGAGTGGGTGGTGGGACCACAGAACCCCAGTGTAGACCAACACGTACTAGGCTTGGGAGGGAGGAAGTCAGCAGACGAGGAGGCAGCTCCATCAGAGGAAGGGGCTCTGCGTGACGTCTAGAAGAGTGGCAGCGGCAGCCCGAATGTTTTCCAAGGCCAAGGGAGAAGGTCCCAGGAGAAAGAGACGGACACTGCCGGATGTGACGAAACCATAAGCCCCACACACGTGGTGGCCCAGTCACATGTTCCTGGGCCGGCCGTCACCCGGCAGCTACTTGGGGTTCCTCCTGGCCTCCCCCACCGCACCCGGCCAGGGTCTGCCCGCAGGAAGGCTGCACATCCACCCCCAGCACACCACACGTCCGTCCCCGGTGCAGGGAGCCATGGCTGGCCCACAGGGCAGAGGGAAGGGCGTTTGTCTTGGCACTCGCTGGGAGCATCTGCTGCACCCCTGCAGGGTGTTGCCCGGGGTGGGCTGGAAGGGGGTTGGCAGAAGAACTGAGCTTTCTGCTCTCCACCCACCCGGGAAGCTCTGACACGGCCAGGGGCCTTGGCGGGAGGAAAGTGCAAGATGGGGTCCCTGGGGTGGAGAGAAGGCATGTGTGCGTGTCTGTGTGTGTGTGAGAGAGACTGAGAGAGAGGATGCTGTGGAAACCACATCCCCGCTTTTCTGCTGCTGCTGCGGGCTAGAGGGACGTTCCTGGGAAGCGTGTGGGTGACCTGTCCTGCTGGTGGGTGACAGCCTCAGGATCCCTGCTGCAGGAGAGACGGACCAGATGTTGCCACCTCCCTTGGTGGCCCTTCTGTTGGGGGTTCATTATGGGGATGAGGGGGCACCATGGGACAGGGACAAGGAAACCATGGGACCCCCTTTCAACCACTTCTCGTCAGCCTGGTGGCCTAGGGAGAAGGGACTTCCTCCGCTTTGGGACTCATCTTTGTGGGTTTGGGTGCAGCTCAGTGAACCCCAAGAGCACAGCCTTGGAAAGCTTTGACCCCATTTGGGTCAGCAAGTGACACCCCACGCTGCCTCTCACTCACTGCACACCTGGAGCAGGTTCCCTCACCTGCTCTGTTCATTTCTTCCTAAATCAGCATGGGCTGGGGGCACACTGGGGGTCTGGATTTGTTTTCTGTGGCCACCATAACAAATCACCACAGACGTAGCAACCTAGAAAACTCAAGTTTATTCTCTCACAGTTCTGGAGGTCGGGGAGTACAAAATCAGTTTTCACTGGGCTAAGGTCAAGGTGTCAGCAGCCCATTTCCTTCTGAGGCTCCCAGCTTCCGAGGCCGCCCACTCCGGTCCCTGCGCTGTCTCTGCGTGGCCTTCTCTGTGGTCAAACCTCCCTCCAGCTTTATGGACACTGGTGATTCCCCTGAGGGTCCCCCAGATAAACCAGGATAACCTTCTAGTTTCAGGACACTGTGCCAGATAAGGTAACACTACTGGGGTTCCAGGATGGGACCTTGGTATCTTTGGGGCCACTAGTCAGCTGACCACAGGGGCCCTGACTTGTCTTTAGGGCCCTTCTGGCTTTAAGGTATGAAACTCACTGGTGTTGGTTCAAGGAGAAAAAAGACACCAGTTCTTTTTAAGTAAGTGCTCTTCTATGTGTCTTTAAAATAAACAAACAAAAGTGTGACAAGTTTGTTCCTGGAAGTGTCCTGTGCAGGAACGGCCGGCGGGGAATACCTGGGCCCTGGAAGGGTGGGGTCCGGAGTGGCCTGGGTGTCAGAGGCTGGCAGGGCTCGGGGGTGCTGTGGGTTCTGGCCGTGGGGGCCATATCCCTGAGACGTCTGCCGTTAGACTGGCCTGGCCTGGGTACCTCCATCTCTGAGCCATTGCACTCCCACCTCCAGGGGGTGTGGTCTCTGCACTTGGTGGGGATGCTGGTGGCCCATTCCCCTGGGAGGTCCCCACCCCCTGCCCTTCCTTGTCTTTAATTCTTGAGCCTGGAGTGATGATTCCCATTTTACAGATGGGGCAGGTAAAGTTCTGCAGGTGTTGAGAAATGGGCCAAAGCTAGCACAGGAAGAGGGGTCTTGGTCTCAAATGCTGGACTCTGAAGCCCACATCCTTCTGGCCCCATGCCCAGAGGTCAAGGGCAGCAGCTTGTCAGGACTTTCAGCTTACGAGCGGGGAGAGCCTGGGACAGCAGCCCCCAAACCTCGGAGGTCTTTATGGAGAGCGGCCCTCAGGAGTGGGGAGGGTCTGAGTCAGAGTGGCTTCCAGAAACCTGGAGGGAGACCAGCTAGAGGCGGCCGCCTGCCTGTGTAACTCGTGGGTGGGGGTCCCAGGGCCAGAGAGAGGTCCCCAGGAGAATGGATCAGCCCACGGACCCTAAGACAGCCCTCCCAGAAGTCACAGAGGGCTCTTTTCACTCCAGCCCCCCAGAAGTGGGCCTGGGAGTGGGTGACTGGACCCGCTGGTAGCTGGACCTCATCCAGTACCACCCCATGGGGTGGGGGAGGCAGAGAGGCTCTGTGACTCATGGCCCAGGCCCCTGGGGGGTGGCGGTGGAAAAGTGGAAGCTGATTCAGAACAGGAATCAGAGGGTCCTGGGAGCGGCACTCAGGGTGAGCTCATGGTCCCCACCTCCCTCCTCTCCCCTGCTTCTCCCTCCTGTGGTCATTTCTAGCCTTGCACACTTCAGGAGCTGGGGTGCCACAGGGGCAGCTGTTTCTCTGACCCCGGCTGCCCAGAGACCTGTGGGCCCGGACTGCGTTCTGCAGACCCCGGCCGGCCTGGGGGAGGCTGAGGCAGGTGTGGCCCTCCCGGTTGTGGGGATGACACAGCTAAATGACCAGATTGGGCAGGGGTCAGGAGGGGGTGGGGGTGAATTCTGGGAGAAGAGGGGTTCCCAGGGGCGGGCAGCAGGACCAGGTCACCTGTCAGCAGCGCCAGATTCCTGGCTGGGCACTGCCTTGCACCTGCCTGGCCCAGCTGGAAGAAGGGGCTGGAGGAGCAGAGGGATGGAGGGGTCCTCTGGCAGGGGCCGGGGAACATGCAGGGGCTGGGAGGCTGCTCCGCTGGGTAAGCCTCGCACCTCTTTCCTTCCCAGCGCCCAGCTTTCTTAGCTCTTCCCCGAGGGGCTTTCCGTAGGCGCGGCGGGTGAACTCTGCATGCTCCTGCTCGTCCGCAGCCGGGCGCCCCGGGCCCTCCTCCTCCTCCTTCGCGCGCGCCCCTGCCCGGCCCCCTCGGAGGCCATCCCAGCGACCGGGCCTCCTACCTCGGCCGCGCTCGGGGAGCTCCGGGCCGCGCGGCCACAAAGCGCCTTTGATCCCGGCCCGGCGCGGAGCCATGTGACCGGTGGGCGGGCCTACGGCGCTCCGACGGCGCCGCCGAGCCGCCGCTGCTGGGTGAGTCGCGCTCCTTTGTTCTTCCCGGGTCGTGCCGGCGCCCCGGGGGCGGCCAGGTGCTGCGGCCGCCGCGGCGTGGGGCTGGGGGCGGCCGCCGCGCCGCGACCCCCGCGCCCCGGGCCCCGGCCGGCGGGGAGGGACGGGGCCCCGGACCCGGGGAGGGGGCGGCGCGGCGCTCGGTCTCCACGCGGGGCGCAGATTCTCCGCCGCAGCCGGGAAGAGAAGGGCTTTGTGTGGCCACAGCTCTCTCTTGCAAACATTTGGCACATCGAATTCTCCCGTCAGGAGTTTCTTGGATAACATGCGCTTTCTCCAGGGACATCCCTGACTTCCAAGAGGGCTCAGAAGAAATGGGAATCTGCCACCTAGTTCTCTTAAAAATCCTTACCCACAGATTATCAGCCCTTCCGAACACAGGTTGGAGATGAGTTGAAACAGACTTTAGGAATGCGGTCATCACAGACCTCCGGCCGGCCTGCACCTTTGATCTGGGGGGAGTTTGTGCTGCAGCTTGCCTGGGATTCCTGGGATGCATTTTGGATGTGCAGGAAGGTCCGGGAGCAGGGCAGGGTGTGTGTGTGGGGTGGGATGTGGGTTGGAATGCATGGGCTCTGCTAGGAATGGAGTAGGGTGGTGGGTGTCCTCCTGCCAAGGAGCCAGGGGTGAGGAAGCAGCTTCTTTAGGGGACGTGCCTTAAAGGGCTTTCAGCCGAGCTGTTGGGGGAACTGCAGGGATAAAATCCCGCAGCTGGCCCAGAATGCTGGTCCCTGCCAGATCCTTGAAACTTCTTGAAGCTTAATCCCTAATGGCCCCTTGGGAGTTGATAGCTTCCAGCGGCTTCATCTCTGTTCCCTCATCTCTGTTCCCTCGCCCTGTCCTCTCCATGTGAAAGCTGCCGGCGGCATTTTTTGTGAGAGGTCTGGGGGCAGGGGGCTGTTGCCCTGCTCACCAAAGACAAGTTTGAAATTCCTTTCCTTGAGAAAAATGTGCCGCCTGGGTACCGTGGGTTTCTGGCATGTCTTCTGCTCTGGGCTGCGGGGACTGCACCAGCTGGACCGGATTGGAATTTGGTTTGGATCCTAAAGCAAGAAACCCGTTAGAGAAGGAGGTGGAAAAGGCCCCACTTCCTTATAATTGGGCGCGGGTCCCGCCTTGCTTTGCTGTTGCCTTACCTCCGTGGGTGTTTACTTAAATGTCATTTCTCCTTGGCCAGCTCTCCGTGGCAACCCGGGGGGGGGCCCTGTTCAGGAAATGCAAAGAGGGTTCCTTTAACCCTTTTGGGGGTGGGGAGCCAGCACCCACTCATCCATCTGTGCCCCCCTTGAATCAGGATCTCTTTGGAGAGGCGGGATTCTTCTCTCGCCTTCTGGGATCTTTTATGGCTGTGGAAGGAGGACCCTCTGTGGTTGACCACTTGTAACCAGAGTTGTCGCCGATTGCCCTGGGCCCTTCCTGAGGGCCTCTGACCAGATACTGTGTTGCCTCTCCTGGTTTGTGTCTGCATTTCCAGCAGCCTCTGCTCCCTGGAGCCTGGAGCCACCCTGCGTCCCCAGGTCATGGACCGTGGTAGCTGCCAGCTCAGCTGGCCCTCAGGGAGGAGCCCCTCCCCCCGGGTGCCAGGGCCTCAGGAATCCCGAGGTGCAGGACACGCGGTTTCTGGCCTCGAGGAGCCCTGCTCTGTGGTAGGGGGTGTAGTCTCCAGGCAGAATGCAGCTGGGATCTGCACCGACTCCTCTCAACCCCCCCCCAAAGCTGCCTTCTTTGGGGCCTGTGGGTCTCTGTCTGAGGCCCTGGCCTGAGGGGCCACACTCTGACCACCAGACCCGCTGCCCAGGCCTGCGAGGAGGGGTCCGCAGGGCTTACACTCTGAAGCTCTGTCCCCTTTTTGGCAGCCGGAGTCTCTGGGTTGACACGATCTCCTCCGCAATTTCCTGTTGTGCCATCGCTGGGCCACGCTGCCTCTGGGAGATAGGGCTGCATTGTGGGGTGAGGACACTGCAACAAAAGGGGGAGACCTGAGCCCCCCGGCTTGGTGCAGGGCACAGCCCTCCAGGCCTTTATACAAAGCGATTGCACCAAGGCTGAGCTGCTGTTTTCTGACTCCCTTCTGCAAATTTAAATCTTTATATTTAAATCTTTATGGCTTTCCCATACCACCCATGAGGTCTCTGGGCTCCCTCCAACCCTCCTTGCGGGTGGGCTTGGGAAGGACAGCTTGATTTGAATGTGTGAGGGTGTGGACGAATGCCTGCCATCCCGTCCCATGTCTCCTGGCTGCAGTCAGCCTTCCCCACCCCGCAGTGTCCACCCAGCCCCTCCCCTCAGCCTCCCCCCACCTGCACGGAGGTCACTGGTGCCACCTGGGCTTTGGAAGCAGGTGGGCAGAGGGGTACTCTTCCAAGTGATGATTCTGGAGGGTCCCAGCTCCCCATAGCCAGGGATGTTTATGGAAGATGCTTCCAGGTTAACCCCCAGGCCCCTGCCCTGGCGCTAAGCTTTGATGTGTTTATTGGGAGCCCACCTGGTCCCTCCGACAGGTAGGGACCTATAACCGGAGCCCAGCGAAGCCTTCTGGCGCTTCCCAGGGATGCTTGGGCGGGGGCGGCGGGTGTGTTCCACCAGCCCCCTCCGCACAGCCCCTTCCGTGAGGAGACAGCTGGGGATGCAGTGAAGGTGCAGATGTAGTAGTGGGGTGCTGAGGGTCTCTCCCCCACCCAACAAGGCAGGAGGTTCTCCGGCACACCCACCCCTCGGCGGGGTGCTGAGAAGCCTGGGCCTGGGGGTTGCAGGGCTGTGGGTGGGAGCCTCTTGCCTGCGTTGGTCCTGCCCTGGGGGTGGGGAGGTTCCCACCCGCCTCTCTTCCTTTTTCTGGGAACCACCTGCCCCTACCAGGAGCTGAGGAGGGCAGGGGAAGAGGGAAATACAGAGAGGTCCAGAGCTTTGAGTTCTGATTCCCACTGTCCTTGGCTTCCAGGAGCTACCACTTCCCCATCTGGGAAGTTGATGATCAGCTCCCGGGGGCTTCACCCCACCTGGCTCCTGAGCTGGGTTTGGGGAGGGGCTGTGCCTTGCTTTGGAAGCTGGGGCGGGTGGGATCGCAGCTTCACAGAGTTCAATGCAAAGGGCCTGGAAGGTGACACAGGTGACCACCTGTCACTCCGTCCCCCCCCCCCGGCCATTGCTCCTTAAATGCTTTAATTTGGGTTTGGAAACTGGATCATGGGCAGAAGAGTCCTCAAGTTTCTTGTCATTCTTCTGAAGTGAGGGGTGAGGGGACAGTCACCCTGGCTGCAGTTAGAACCCCAACTCCGGGTGGAGTTAGGGGACTGATGCCGATGGAGTCTTTGACAGTGATCCCAGCATGGCCTTTGGGAAAGGGAGTCGAGCCATCGGGACAACACTGGCCCTCTGTCCCATTCCCCTGCTTGCAGCACCTGCTTTGGGGCCTGTGCCGCCCAGAAGGCCTGCCAGCCCCAGAGCCCCCTGCTTCCAGGCACCAGGCGCCCAGTGTTGCCGTCATTCCGCATTGGAACGGCGGAAGGTGGGGCCCTCCTCCGTCCTTCCTGATCCCCGTGTCCTTGGACACAGTAAGAGGAGATAAGATTTTCCTAGACCTGTGGGGGAGGCAGAACAGAAAAGCAGATTTCCCAACTCCTAACCAAAGACCCTGGTGATGCTCGGGGACATGTTCACTGGGCAGACTCAGCCCTGAGGCGTAGACCCTCCCACACCGAGGACGGCCATCCAGTGGGGGTTTGTGCCACGTCCACCTGTCTGTCTGTTGCTGGACCTTGAACCTGCACAGGGCTCATGCTGTGTTTATGCACGTGGCCCAGGTCCTGGGCTCCCCAAGGGCTTGCTCAGCTATGTTGGAGTGAGCGAGTGGCTAGCCTTGGGTGACCAGAGCTTTTCAAGTTTATCTGAATATCTTGTGGCTTTATAAGCCTAGCTCAGGAGAGTCCTGTAAGGCTAGCCATTGCTCTCTCTTCTCATGCAGTCTCCTTGGGTCAAGAAAAAAGGGTCAAAGACCAGCATTTCTTTGGTGATTTAAATACATTCTCCCTGGGGGCAGGGGACTGAACACTTGACCCCAGTGCTCCCCTCTCCCCATGCTCTAAGGCCCCGGCCAGTGTCTGTGTTTCCCGGGGCTGCCTGATAAACTGGGTGGCTTAAAACGACTAGAATGTATTCCTTCATGGTTCTGGAGCCAGAAGGCCAAAATCAAGGTGTCAGCTGGGCCAGGCTCCCTCAAACCTGTCGGGGAGGGTCCTCCAGCCTCTGGGGGCCCCGGGCCTTCTGTGGCTTGTGGCTGCATCACTCCAGTCCCTGTCTCCAGCTCCGCGTTGCCTGTGTCTCTTCTCCCCTTACAATTTAGGGCCACCTGCCAAGATCCTATTTCCAGATAAAGTCCTGTTCACGGGTATCGGGGGTGAGAAGGTGGGCATGTCTTTTGGAGGGACACGGTCCAACTCCCAGCAGTGAGTGTTCAAGGGCCGGCTGTGGCCAGAGCACCCGTGGACAGGCTCGTTCGCTTTTGTTACTTGTTTGCCGGGACCGAAGGAGGCGCTGCCCATTGCCAGGATCATCCTTTGCCGGGCCCTGAAGACTGGTGGTAGGTTGGACAGTGGCCCCATTGAATCTGAGGGAGAATTGCTGTTGTCCACGGCTGGGGAAACCAGGGCGGGGCGGTGGGAGCTGAGGGCAGGCAGAGCAGCACAGAGCCGCACAGGGGAGCAGTGGGGGGCATGGTGTCCCCCCCCAGGTCCAGGCTCTGGGCCTCACTGCCTGCACCAGGCCCTGAGTGAAAGCGCCTGCAGCTGAGGGGGACACCACCGCCAGTTTGCAAACCACGCACTCGCTGATGCGTTGCTATGATCCATCGCTCCAGGGCTTTTTTGGTTAGGCCGGCCAGTGCCAGTTTCCCATGGCCAGTGCCAGTTTCCCACAGCCAGTGCCTGGTACTATGACCAGGGCTGGGCCCCTGTGGCCAGCGCCTGTTTCCCATGGCTGGCACCCGCCCTCCGACAGTCAGGGCTGGACCCCAAGGCCAGTGCTGGGCTCCCCATTGAGTAGTCCAAGGATGGCTGAAAGGGAGCACCATGCAGCTGGCCTGGTGACCAGCCTGGTTCCTGAAGTTCCTGAGGTTTCTCCCATGGACCTCAGAAAACCCTGCTTGTCAGCGCTTGAAGTCTGGAATTAGATCTGGGTTCAGATCCTGGAGGGTTAGTGCCCTTGGCAAGATCCCTCCCATCACAGAGGCTGGGTGAAATGGCGATAGTCATCTCTTTCCCTGAGAGTGATGGAGATGAGATACATGGGCACGTGCAAAGGGCCTGGGGTGGGTCAGCTCCCAGCTGGACTCAGCCTGCTGCCTCGGGCCTGGCTGCTCACCAGAGAGCCCAGATGCTCAGGCCGCTTACAGAGCCTCTGCTGATTCTCCAAGCCCCCTGCGGTCCAGTGTGCCTTTGGGATCAAGGAGCATTGAGTGGGCCAAGTCTCCATGGTCCCGTGCTGGCCGGGAGCCTTTCCCCAGCCCCCACCCATCTCTCCCAGAGGTGCTCCTTGGGGCCCGATGCTGCGTCACCCTTGGCCCCGGAGGGGCTAAACGAATGCCCAGGGCAGGAGGGCCGAAGGGCCCAGAACTGGAGGCTCAGTGTCCTCAGTGCAGAGGTGCTGGCTTTGGGGATGTGGCCTTGGAATGAGGGTAGGTCCAAAGCCAAAGTCATGTTGGCCCTCAGTACCCACAACAAAAAGTCCTGAGAAGACAGCCCTTCCTGCCCCATCCTCTGGAATTGTAAATAGTGGGGGAGACTTGGGGTTCATACTGAATATTTTGTTATGACCTAAACAGCTTTAAACTCTTAAGCAGTAGAATTCAGCCCTTTTTGCCTGCCGGTGGAGGTGAGACGAGCTCTGTGCAATTCGCAAGTCGCTCCGTCCTGCCTGGCCTCCGTCATCACAGAGAATTCTGCTTAAGTGGCCTTTGCCACCAGCTGGGGGCTGCCCATGCCTCATTTGACAGTGGTGGAAACTGAGGCAGAGAGAGGAAGTGATGGCTCCGAATGTATTTGAAACAGAATTGCCACCTGCTCCAACACTTCCTCATGGGAGAAAGAACACGTTTTAAAAGGTTTTTGTTTTCCTATTTTAAAAGTGAGGAAAATAGCTCGATCTTCCAGCATATCACCTCCTGTCACATGGGAAGTGCTGAGAGGTATAAACAGGTTTTTCCTTTGGGTCTCTAGAACTCTGGCCCAGCCACCCCACTCTGCCCTCTCTCTGTGGACGGCCCCAGACTTCCCTTCTAAATACTCCCCAGGCCAGGTTCTCGTGTCCATTCGACAGATGTGAAAGCTGAGGCCAAGCAGAGAGATGGCTCCAGTGTTTAGGTGAGAAAGCGCCTCCGGTAACTTCCTCCTCTTCCTGCACAGATTGTAGAATAAACAAGCTTTAAGCCAATTTATTGAGCTGCTTCCACTCCAAGCCCCTGTACCCCAAGACTGGCTTGCTCTAAATAAATGCAGGTACCATCCTGCAGCTCAGTTGCAGCCAGTGTTCCCTGCAGCCCAGCTGGGTGGGCCCTCAGGGGGCCGAATTGTCCAATTTGTCCTGAGATTGCTGCAGAAAATCCTGGGTGAGTCGCGTCCTCATGAGCAGGATTATTATAAAATCCTCCGAGTCAGTGTTTTCCGGCATGCCAGGAATGTTTAGAGTTTGCAGCAGAAGCCCATTCCTTTGCGCCAGAGCCACTTCTGCCGTGCCCCAGTGTTTCCCCCTTGCCTTCACTCATTCAGCAGACCCTGCGACGGACGGTTTGGGTGCAGGATGCTTGGTGAGTGAACGGGGATCCTGGGCCGGGGAGCTGGGGAAGCTGGCGTCAGAGCCAAAGGTGGGTGCGCTCGGCCACATGGGGTCTGAGGCTGCTCACGGAGCTCCAGTTAGCAGTGGCAGAGCTGGGACTTGTCAAGCCGGTGACCCTCTTCTCCTGCAGGACCCCACTCTTAACCCCCATTTAGTTACCGGAGAACCCTGGGAGGCAGAAAGTGTGGGCCGTTCATTCCTGAGCAGGAGAGCCCTGGCATGGGGGTGGCGGGTGGCTGAAGATGGAATCCCAGAAGTTGGGGAGCAGCGGGGAGCCCTGTTTGGCTCTGATGAGGGTGAGGCTTGCAGGCTGGCTGCTGGGGTGGCCAAAAGACCCGTCTGTGTCAGGTCACCTCTGCTCACCTGGCAGTTCCTGTAAGGACCTCGAATGGGGTGCATCGGAGTCGCTGGCCTCCCCCCTGCCTGCAGGCTCACTGCAGCTCGACCTGCCAGCTGGGACCCAGGGCCAGCTCCAGCGTCCGCTTCTGTCCCTTCTGCCGGCTGTGCTGGCTGCAGGCCCACTGAGTGCTTAGATGATCCCAGGCTGGTGTCTCTGATGTGGGGTGCCCAAACACCCTGGGTCCTGTTGTACCTCCTGCTAACCACGCTGTCTGCTTCCTCCAATCACAGCTTTCTCTCTGAAAAATGGATATTAATAGTGAGGTTGTCATGAGGACGAATGGAGATAAAGCAGGAAAATGCTTAGCACAGAGCCTGAACATGTAGAAGTGCTGAGATATGTCCCCAGCAGCTGTTGTTGTCCAGCCCCAAGCCTGTGTCAGCCGTGGGCTGAGTGAGGAGGGGGATTCGCAGAAGATAGGCCTTCCGGAAGCTCCAGTCCAGTTAAGGTAGAGGCGCTCGCCCGGCATTTAAGATGAGCCCCCCTTTTGTAGGCATCCCCAACTGGGACCCAGCAATGGCTTTGTGGCCCAGGAGGTGTTTGAGGTGCAGCTTCTGGGCTCCGCAGAGAGAAGGGAAGGGACAGCAGGGAGAGGGATGGGAGGAGAGAGCGCGGTGCCAGGTTTGGGAAATGGAGCTGGCAGTGGGGCTGGGTGGCAGAGTTGGGCCGGCTGGGGACCCCCACATGCTCAGCAGGGAACCTGCCAGCCGGAGCCGCAGTGTGGGAGGAGGTGGCC